>JAOXJP010109996.1:0-14137 GCA_025762735.1 Platanus orientalis
ATAGTCTTGCTCTTGGCTTTTTCCCTTTTTCCTTTATGTGAGAAACTTAGTTTCTCCAGTTTTGTGATTAGGAGAGATTGTTTGTTGACTTCCTAATTGATGAGTTGATTCAGTCAACCACATATTTATCCCTTGATTGCCCAATGAATCATTTGGTGAAGTGTTAGAAACCAGATGTGATGGGTTGGGCAATCCTGATGGGACATATATAAATGGCCGCCTAGTTTGAAAATTTTCAATTTGAAGTTATACATCAAACTCTTGTAATCTTCCTGCTTTCTGGTTATCTTTAGAATTTCCCTTTGGGAAAGTTTTACGAGAAAAGGAAGAACTTTTCAATTTTAGTTTATATTTGTATTTTCCCTATACATTCTGACCTGCTTTCAAAGGTAGAGGGACAATTGTAGGTATTATAAACCTCGTTGTAGGCTTATAAACCTCGTTATTTCCACTAACCCTACTATTTTCCCAGGCTTTAGAATTATGTCTTAAAATCTCTTATGTTTTTCTGGAAATTCTAGTTTTGTCTCACTTTCACTTTCAGCTTGTATAAACCATTGATTCTAATAATCTATGGTTGGATTCTTTTAATATTTTTTTGTTTGGGTGCAGTGCCAATGACAGTTTTGTGTAAGCTGCTTTTGCTTTTGCATTTTCGTTGTTTGATTTGTTGCTTTTGTAGTCTCTCAAGTAAATTACTAGCCAATTTCTATTAGTCTAGTTTAATTAATTTTTTATTGAAACGACAAAGTAAACAAAGAAATATGACTTTGCTTTCCACAATAGAGCTGTTTTCCATAAAAAGTTTTTGTTTTTTAATACTTTTTTTCACTAAATAACTGCTTTGAATCAGGTAATCAAGCAGTCCCTATATATATATATATATTCTTTAACAACTCATGGATACTGATTTTTTTTTCTCCCCTTTTGATTATATCTGTTGCTCTTTCGTTATTTTCAAGATTTTTGCTGTAGTTGTTTTGTATTTGTATGTAACTGAATACCATTTCCTTATTTGTCCGTGCTCTGGGTGGTGTCTGGATAATTTGATGTTAGTTTGGAATTTATTAAATTTCTTTTCCCTGACTGTTTGTGTGGGAAATGGTGGAAAGTGAAATGAAGTGAAGTGCACTTTCCCTAAACTTTTTCAATGGATGTTTGGTTGCCATTGGAAAATTGAGGGAAAATAAACTTTTAGCAACTTTCCAATGGGAAACTTCTAATTATCCGACCTTTTTTAACTCAGAGTGTAACACCCCCGCCCCCAGCAAAAGTTGGAGAGATCATACAATTGATGTTCTGACCCCAAATTTTTTGTAGAATCAAACATAGAGAATTTGAACCGTAGGGAAAGTTATTTTACTTTGCCCCAACTTCTTCAACTTTCCCTGCCAAAAGACACAGACTAGCTTTGCTATGATTATGGATCTGCATGGTTAAGTTGGTCAATGCATTTCATTAAGCTATGACAGTAGAGGCTTAAATAAATTTATTTTTTGATTGATGCAGTGTATTGGTGCCACAACACTAGATGAATACAGGAAGCATATTGAGAAAGACCCGGCTTTGGAAAGACGATTCCAGCCGGTAAAAGTGCCTGAGCCTTCCGTTGATGAGACCATACAGATTTTGAAAGGGCTGCGAGAGCGATATGAGATTCACCACAAGCTACGTTATACAGATGAAGCCCTAGTTGCTGCCGCACAGTTGTCATATCAGTATATCAGGTATGTCATTATAATGTTCATTTCATCCATATCAAGTGGTGAACCCACCCTGTTCTGTACTTCTGTTTGCTTAATAATAGAGCTGTATGCAACTCAAGAGATACACCACCATCACCACCAACAATAATAATAATAATAGTAAATCAAAATTTTGGTATGTTTTATACATTAACATAAAGTATCTGATTAACCTTGCGGTCCATACCATATGGTCCGTTCCTAATTAACTATGGTCTGTAAAGTAGCATAGCCATACATGTGGACCTACATGGGTCTAGAGATGGCAATTACTGACCCAACTTGCCAACACACCTTGTTCTTTCCAGGATTCAGCTTAAAACCAGGTCTGATTCTATGGGCATGCTTCAACCAAGTCCTAACTATCCTGACTCGAACCAGAACCTTCTGAACTGCCCCCTGCATACATTATCTTTTTAATGATATTACATATAGACTTATACTATATGGTGGACAAAACTTACACCCGCATTGTCAATCTTTCTTAATATAAATGTAAAAATGTACTCTGTGGTTGACAAAACTTACACCCGCATTGTCGATCTTTCTATATATAAATGTAAAAATGCACCCTGGTTGACAAAACTTACACCTGCATTGTCGATCTTTCTTCATATAAATGTAAAAATGTACTCTGTTATGCTCTATGTTGTTATAATAGTTGGGGGTGTCAACGAGCCAAGCTAAGTGATTGTTGGTTTATGCTTTTGTTTGTGTTTCCTTTGTTTTGTTCACCTTCCTGGAGAAGTTTGTTTTCTCCTCTTCTTTCAATAAATTATAATCTTTCCAATAAAAAAAAAAAAAGAGCCAAGCTAAGCTGAGCTTTTTCCCAGCTCAGCTGAAGTTCATCACACAAGAATCAGGCTCAGGCTCGGTTTGCTAAATTCTAGCTTACTGCTTCAGGCCTGAATCTTAAAGATCAATAGCCCATGAGTCAAACCTGCTCAATAGACCTTTCTTAATCATAAGTTAAAGGTTGGGCCATTTTTTCCTAAACAGTAGTAAAAGATAAGGTCATTAATGTCATTCCAGCTTCACTTCCTAAATATGGTCTCTCTCTCTCTCTAGTCTCAACCAAGGGTTTCAACCAATGATAACATCGGGAGGAGTATTTTTGCTAGAAAGTCAACTGTTCCATTGAATGCCAGTACTCTGTTGTTTAGTTACGGTTGAACCCCTTTGCCTCTTTAGCTGTCACCATGGATCTTTGAAATCCCATTGAGGCAACAATGACAATGAAAAATCACAAGATCTGGTTATGAGAGCAATCTAGTGAATAGTCGATTTACCCTAAGCCCTAATAGGGGAAAAATAAAAAAGATTGTAATAAAATTTTTAACCAAAAATTTTGGTCCGTTTATTTAATTGAATTTTTTCCCCTTCTTAGAGAAACAATTGTTGATGCCCAATTGAACATTTGCTTCTATCTAATGGTCAAGCCCATATCTCATTTCACTATAGATGAGCATCTTAGTTTAGCGAAGTTGCTCTCTCATAACGTAAAATTACAGGTAATGGTTTGTAAGTTCAGCAAGTTTGTCTTGAAAAGGCAGAGAAGTGAAGAAACTGTATATAAAAGGTGTGGTCTAATGGTTGCAGAGTAGAACTAGGATTTTACGAAGTCTGATGAAGAAAAAGGTTCATAAAACCCCAAGTTGCCCTCTTTGTTGTTGTCACAGCGAAGAGAGTGAACGAGTCCATGGATGTGATAGGGGCCTCCCTCTTTTTTTTGTCATCCCTCTTTCAACCCTTTAATCAACTTTATTCACTCTAAGGATCTATGAGAAGGAATTGGGATTTCCATCTCAGGAAAGGGAGAAAAGTGAAGAGAAGAGGCTTATAAACATGTAGAAAGTAGTTCAAGTGTAACATTGTTCTACCCTGTTCAGCCGTCACAGCAATGCTGCCTTGGCTAAGGCAAGTGATGGCACCCTTTGAGACCCAATGTTATGACCAAGCAAATAGAGGAAGGGGGAATAGATCTTCCCCTTTTATATTCGCACTGATGTAAAAGAAAACACCATGGTATCTTCTCTTTCATTGCTTGGCTGATTCATTTGTGTTTTCTAGGATATGCCTCATTGATGCAGAGATCCAAGCTGAAGTGGGGTCCATGTGACATGTGGGTGGGACCCACACGTGATCCTTGTGTCAGCCAAGTGGGGGACATATAGAGCATCGTGGAGCTGATTTAATTAGTTTTTATGTTAAGATTGTCTTTAGCCTTATCTTTTATTTTTGCGTTGAATTTATTCTAGTCTTTATGTAATTAGGAGTCTTTAAATCAAAGTTGTAATCACGTTTTTTCTCATTAGGCCATATTTTGGAGAGTCGAAACTCATCCATTTGGGCTGATTTTGGTGTCATTTGAAAGGTTATTCAGTTACCTTTCCAGTGAGACCAAGATCTTGGGAATCCAATGTGATTTGGGAAAGTTATGGCCACAATCCTGGCAGGTATCACTTTATTACGGGATTTAGTTATTTTAGAGAGTTCTATTTTTTAGGAAGTCGAGTTGGAGTGGGATTTGGAAAGATCATCATATAATGTGCTTGTAACCCACAATTTTAGGAATGAAACTGATGAACAAAGAATTTTCTTGCTTTCTAATTCTTGGCTAGTATGTTCTTCCTTTGTGAAGTTTAAAAATCAGGATTGGTTTTCTCAAAGTGGATTCCTTGGGTTTATTCAAGCTGGTGGAAGCCAAGATCCCCTGTTTTGGGTTTGGAAAAGCTTCAAATCAAAATCAGCTCTTCATCTATTCTTTTTTTTTTTTTTTCTCTTTCTTTAATTTAAAGTATGTTCTTGCTTCCGCTACTTTACTTGGCCTTTATTTGAGATTCTTGGCTATCATTCTATATCAACTTTGGTATCATCTTCATTGTGCTGCATCACTCATTCATGCTTGAGTCCTATAAATTGGGAAACCTTATGGTCACATTTTGTTTTCCTGTGCGTTAACCTCTAGAAATTGGCTCGCCATGTGTTAAATTAGGTAATACATTTCTAATGTATAATTGTATGATCTGGTATAGAATTTTTCTAGCATACAATTGCATGCTTGTGCATTAAACTTTTTTATATATGATCTTATGTTTCCATTCAGATTTATGAGCTGTGGCCAATATTATAGTGAAATTTCTTAGCTTCTTCAAATTCCTCCACCATGTTATGGTTTCTCTTATCTATTGTTCTGAGAAAATATTTCTTTTACCCTTCAGTGACCGCTTCCTCCCTGATAAAGCAATTGATTTGATTGATGAGGCTGGTTCTCGGGTTCGTCTTCGTCACGCACAGGTAGAGGTTCTTATTCTAGTTTTAATACCTTTTTTGGTCCACTACTCTTAAGTTATACTGCTAACATGCTATGTCCTTCGCAGCTCCCTGAGGAAGCCAGAGAGCTTGAGAAAGAGCTCAGGCAGATTACGAAGGAGAAAAATGAAGCTGTTCGCAGTCAAGACTTTGAAAAGGTACTCTTAGATCCCATTTTTCTATTGGCTGTTTTATTCTACTTGAATTTTAGGGTAAAAAAGTGTGTTGTAATCCTTTCCATAAAGCAGGCAAACCTCTCTAGTATATTAGTGGATGAAAAGTGGAAAAAATGTTAAACCATTTCTAGATTTTTTTTCTTGTACTCCAAGTCTACATGCTTGTTAGAAGTGTTAATATATTTTGACCCTCGATTCTTTTAAATTACAAAGTTCAGAAATTAACAGATCATCTTCTAGCTTCTACTCTTTCGGTTACCCAACCATTTATATTAGAAAGCTTACAATGCAGAATTCTTGACAGGCTGGAGAGTTGCGGGATCGGGAAATGGACCTCAAAACCCAGATCGCGAATCTTGTAGACAAAGGCAAAGAGATAAGCAAGGCAGAGAGCGAGGCAGGTGATGTAGGTCCTATTGTGACAGAAGTGGACATTCAGCACATTGTCTCTTCTTGGACCGGGATCCCTGTTGAGAAAGTCTCTAGCGATGAGTCTGACCGCCTTCTCAAGATGGAAGAGACACTCCACAAGCGGGTCATCGGTCAGGATGAAGCTGTCAAAGCTATCAGTCGTGCCATCCGTCGTGCCCGTGTTGGGCTCAAAAACCCCAACCGGCCAATTGCCAGCTTCATATTTTCTGGCCCAACTGGTGTAGGAAAATCTGAACTGGCGAAGGCTCTAGCTGCCTACTACTTTGGCTCTGAGGAAGCCATGATACGACTAGATATGAGTGAGTTCATGGAAAGACACACAGTATCCAAGCTCATTGGATCACCACCTGGTTATGTTGGCTACACTGAGGGTGGTCAGTTGACTGAAGCTGTTCGCCGTCGTCCCTACACTGTGGTCCTGTTTGATGAGATAGAGAAGGCGCACCCTGATGTCTTCAACATGATGCTTCAGATTCTGGAAGATGGAAGGTTGACAGACAGTAAGGGTCGAACCGTGGATTTTAAGAACACACTTCTGATAATGACATCTAACGTTGGAAGCAGTGTGATTGAGAAAGGAGGTCGCCGGATTGGGTTTGATCTTGACTATGATGAGAAGGATAGCAGTTACAATCGGATAAAGAGTTTGGTAACAGAAGAGCTCAAGCAGTATTTCAGGCCAGAGTTCTTGAATCGATTGGATGAGATGATTGTCTTCCGACAGCTCACGAAATTGGAGGTGAAGGAGATTGCAGACATAATGTTGAAGGAGGTATTTGACAGGCTAAAGGCCAAGGACATAGAGCTGCAGGTGACAGAGAGGTTTAGAGATAGGGTGGTTGATGAAGGGTACAGCCCAAGTTATGGTGCAAGGCCATTGAGAAGAGCAATAATGAGACTTTTGGAGGATAGTATGGCTGAGAAGATGCTTGCGGGAGAGATCAAAGAGGGAGACTCGGTTATCGTAGATGTCGATTCTGACGGTAATGTGACTGTGCTCAACGGCAGCAGTGGTGCTCCTGAACTGGCAATCCCGGTGTAACCAACTTCTCTTTGCTCTGAATTCCAACTGTTGTTTGTATTGCTAGTTTACATTTAAATAAATTTATTTTTAGTCATAATTTCTTTTGTTGAATGACAGTAATGGTCAATGTGGTCAGCTGCTGAGTTTTAATGCTGCTGAGTTTTAAGGTTGTATTTATTACTCCAAGCAGTGCACATATTTTTTCAGGTATTGGCACGAGGATTTTGGTATTAAAGTGTTGCTTGATAGCATGAACAGAAATACACAGATTATAATGAACATTATAAAGTTTTATTCTCCTATTTTCTTTTTTGGGTTTTGCCTTAAAACAAGGTTGCTGCAATTAGGTTTTTATTGTTGTTGTGGAATGGTATGTTCTCCTATAGCACTGCTAGTGAAGATTTTGTTTCTACAATGTTTTCTTGGTTTGCCTTTAAACAGGGTTGCTGCTCTTTGGATATTTTATTTTCATTCTTTGCAAAATGGTGTCCTCTTATCTCCCTAGTCAAACAGTGTAAGATTTTGTTTCTTCTATATTTCTTGAGTTTTGTCTTAAAATAGGGTTGCAACTATAAATGCTGTAGCCAATTTCCACAGCCGTTGCATTCCATCAGAAGCACAAGCACACACTGTGTGATGCCCAAATGCTGCAATGTAATACAGATTTTGCAGCCATGCCTCCACAGATGAACAAGTTACATTTGATTGAAGATGGCCTAGCTGTATTTGCAAAATCTGATATCATGGCTATCCTCTCAAGAATGTGCTCAAGTCTGACCTGTGAAAAGAACCCGAGATCTTCCATTTAGTTTCTCTGAGTTCCAGAACTGGACTGAAGAGATAAAGATCATTACCTTTTAACTCGCAATCATCAAGAACACTGTTAGTATGGTTTCCCACGAAGAAACTTGTATTTAAATGGTTCTCCTGGCACAGTTTAACAGCATCTGTTCTATGGATTTCATTCCACTATTCCTATTCTTTGTTCACTTCGGCAATTCACACAAGGTAAGGAAAATAAATGCCTTGGTTGGCAGAAGGCAGTCATCGACGGAAGGAACATGCTGATATCTCACAAAGCACGGAAGCACAAATTTCTAATACTACCAAGCGGCTCCAAATTTTAAAATGAGAAAAAAAAGGCATTCCTTCCTGCATTTTCGGCCAAGGAAAAATATTGCCTCTCTGATCAATCAATCCTACTGGTATTCTCATATCACGCAGCTATGAGCTGATCTGTACTGTTAAATGTAATAAGACCCCCTTAGATGTTCTTGAATGTTCCTTTGTGAGGCATTATTTTAGTGTTGTTTGGAGGGTATATCTCCGATCAGACTTGAGATGATTCAAACTATAGAGTGCAGAATTCTTAACTCAGAAGTTCAACATTCCCATATTTGAGGTTAACATTTTGGCAACATTATTCTCTATAATAATCCAAATGCTTCCACTAAAACAAAATCCCTAATTACTTTTGTAGTTTCTATATATATATATATATATATATATATATTTTCAAACGTTGATCCCAAGAATAGTAAGAGAGGAGGGTTGTGTAAGGTTAGCAACCAGCATAGCACTATCCATTCAAACAAAACTCAAAAATTCATTATTTTGAGTTGACAAATAATGAGAAGATGGATATGCAAAAGAATAGCAATCACCTTTGGTTTAATGGAAAAATAGGAATGCAATTGTCTTTGAACTCCACTCAGTATAATATAGATCTCATTCTAACTAATGCATGCAACCTGATTAAAGAACTGAAAGTTTTGAATTCTCTGAAAAACATGGAAGAACCGAGTGGAGAAAAAGAGAGATAGGACCCACCATAGGATGATTGGTTAAAGCTGAATTTTGATGACACATTTTCAATGGAAAAACAAATGGTTAGAATGGGCATTATAATAAAAAGTACAAAGGGAGAAATGATAACAGCTAGAAGCAGTAGAAGAAAGGCACATTCACCACTACAAGCTGAAAGTGAAGCCTCTTGTGGGAATTAGGATAACAAATGCCCTAGGTGTAAATAAAATTATCATTGAAGGAAACTTGTTGATCGCCATTCAAGCTCTACAGAAACCCTGGAAGAATGTCCCAAAGAAATAAAAATCTGCATAACATATTGCAAGTACCTCTTATCTAACTTTGATTCTATTGTCTTTGACCACGTAAGCAGACTCAAAAATAAAATAATTGACAAACTAGCTAAAGATAGAAGTCACGGGTAAACGAATGGAGGGAATGTCATTCCACCACATTGGCTTTATGAAACCCTGACAAAAGACATGAATTCATGTAATCCACCCAAATTATAAATAAGAGTATCTTTACCAAAAAATAAAAAATGGCAAAACAAAATTCATGTAACCAACAAGTAGTTGGTATAAGGCCTTTTGAGTCTGAGTGGAGTTCATCCCAAATCCAACCTCATTTTCAAGACGGATACAAATTTAGGATCCATCTCCAATTAAATTGGATACAGGTCAGGTATCGGATCTGACTCAGGTCCACTTTCATGGCCCTACTGCTACCCCGTGGATTTGGTTTGCCCCCTTAACAAACACCTAATGTCTGCCCATATGTTGGAGCCTACACATGACGCCGATCCCCCTCCCCCTGCTCCAAAAAAAAAAAAAGAAGTGTAAATCATTATATCTGCGCCGATACTGCTAAGGGCCCACCAGGACTTGAAGACAACCTCACAAAACTAATGCAAGTCGTCAGAGGGAAAATTGTGTCCGCTCTCCTAAAAACCACTAACCTCTGCTCCCCATCAGGGGGCAGACAAATCAGCGCCGAAAAGTGATTTACACTTTTTTTTTGCGGAGTGGGGGGGGGGGGTGCATATTTCGGCACTGAAATGCCCACCCCCTGACGGGGAGCGGAGGTTAGCGTGTTAGTTAAGGGGAGTGGACACAATCCTCTTTGAAGTCGGGGAGCCAAGAAAAACGATCACCAATACCATTGGAGGAGAGGGCTGAGGCAGACACACAATTCGCAAGTACTCAACTCGTAATAAGGGAAATCTAGGTAATTTTCCCTTTTGGTTCAATTATAAGCTCATGAAAATTGAAACGCTGGGGTGGGATTCTAGGGGCAGCACCGTTTTCTATATACGTGGAAACCAAAGGACTTGCACTTCAGAAGAGAAGAGTAAGACTCACCTTACCCTACCTGATTACTTATACGACCTTATACGACTCTTTGGTACTCACTAAGATCTTATAAAACTCTTTGGAAGATGTACGATGATTTATAAACTATTAGCTCATCTTGGGACAACTGACAAGAGATGGATTGGGAAATGAGGCTCATTGATTAACTCAGCTATGCCCAAAGTGTTGTTTAATGGTGATACAATTAAAGACTCACTGGGTTTTGTCACTAATTTATGAAAATGCATCATGAGCACTTAATATATATTAAGTGTATATATATAGATGTATATGTGAAGGTTTGTAGGTGAAAAAAGAAAGAAAGAAAGAAAAAAAAAAACAGTTTGCACTAAAAAGGTGGGGAAGTTCTTCTTTACCAATTGCACTGAAATCAAGACGAAGATGGAGAAGCTTGAACCGCGTTTTAAAATGGAAACGCTCGTGAAGTACGGGACGGACTTCACAGAAATGGCTCTGCAGGTAATAGTAACCTTCTTGTTTTCTCGCACAAACAAACCAAGTACTGTACCCAAGAACCCATTTATACCAATGCATGTAGTAACCAGCGTTTGGTTGTCACTTGGAATGAACCCCAACGAAAATAGATTAATTTCCATTCATCATCAAAATTTGAATGGTAACATATATCATTTTATTTTACCCAGCAAATGCTCGGTGTTTGGCAGACACCTGTAATGAAATCATTTCATTTCAAAATTTCAAGGCATTTGTAGCCACAAAGCCACAAGGTGTTGCTTCAAAGTGAACTCATTCAGGATTCATTAGGGATGCAAATATCCGTTTTTGGTTCATATTCGTATCCGTTTAAAGCAAATGACTGATTTAAATTAATAGTCATTATAATATTGTAGGTTATTTTACTTTATAACTGCTATTGTAGTTTATGTTACGTCACTTTTAACATTAATCTTCACCTAACGGATACAAATGTATTAACCTGACTTAATGAATTTGTTTATTTGGATATATCCCATTCATTTAAAAAATATCCGATTATAAATGAGCCGAATTTGAATATACTAATATCTGCATTGAATCCGGCTCATTTGCATCCCTAAATCATACTTGATAACATACATCATTTCATTTTATAAAAAAAAACCTAAGATGACTTCATTTCTAATTTTAGTTAACAAAACAGTATGAATCTGAATTGGTTCATTCATAACCATCACCATATGGCTACAAATGCCTTGGTAAATCAAAATGAAATGATTGCATTACATGTGGCTGCCAAACGGGCCCTAAAAATTTAGATTACTTCATTTCTAATTTTAGTTAGCAAATCAAAATGAATCTAAGTGAGTTTAATTTGAACTATCACATTTTGACTTAAGATACCAGGGAATTTAAAATGAAATGATTTCTTCATAGTTGGCAACCAAACACGCCTAATAAAAGCACTTCTGGTGGCTTCTAGGATTGGGTCTTACTGATTGACATGTCTCTTATTATATAAAGGATGGGTTGATGCGTGTAGCAGACCCAAACTTTGAACTGTATAGAAAAGAAAAGAAAAGAACAGAAAAGAAAATCCCATGAGAAAATGAAAGAAAAGAATCATGAGAAAACCACCTTTCATGGCAACCAGACAGCTTAAAATGAGCGTTTATTTGCCAAGCAACCCATCTAGCAAATTCGTCTTTCTCAAGTATCTAGTAAGAAACCAGAACCACACAATCATAATTTTTTTTTCGATAAGTATAAAAATTGAATATTATAATCCTATTAACAAAATAATTACGTGCTACCAAGGTTTGAAATAATGAGAATTGCAGATCAATAATACTGATATAACTATGGCCTGTCTCTTTGTAAAGGGCAAACTGGATCCAGTTATTGGAAGGCAAGATCAGATAGAGCGTGTTATGCAAATCTTGTGCAAACGAAGAAAAAATAACCCCTGCCTTATTGGAGAACCTGGTGTTGGCAAGACAATGATTGCAGAAGGGCTGGCTCTCAACGCATTGCTAATGCCAACATCCCTTCAAGACTCCAGGGAAAGAAGGTCAGTGTAGTATTTGAATTTCCTATCACAAGTAGGCTGGTTGGTGGTGCAGTTATAGTGATGGATTGATAGTTTAGAATGTGTGATTGTGTGATACTTCAAATCATGCTACTAATCTTTCTAGTACAATTCAGGTGATTTCTTTGGATATGGGACATTTGATCGCGGGTGCATCGAATCGTGGTGAATTTGAGGAAAGATTAACCAAAGTGATCGATGAAGTAAAACATAGTGAAGGTCAAATAATACTCTTCATGGATGAGATACACACTTTAATTGGAGCAGGTGCAGGAGGAAATGCACTTGATGCTGCACACATATTGAAACCAGCTCTTGCTAGAGGTGAACTCAAGGTAGCTCTTAGTTGCTGGATTGAATCTCTGAGATTTTTCTGTTACTGAATTACTCTTTATCTCTACCAAAATGGTGGCGTCTTACTAGGACTTGTTCAATGCAGTGCATCGGTGCCACAACACTGGGCGAATACAAGAAGCAGATTCAGAAAGACCCGGCTCTTGAAAGGCGATTTCAGAATGTAGAAGTGCCTGAACCATTGGTTGATGAGGCAATACTGATACTGAAAGGCCTACGAGAACGGTTTGAGATTCACCACAATGTTCAATTTACAGATGGGGCTCTTGTTGCTGCTGTACAATTGTCAAAGCTGTACATCAGGTTTGTGAAAGCTTTGTGTGAGCCCAAGTACCGTGGTATCGCTGTGTCTATCATGTTCTTCTTAAGTGATACTTCAAATGTAGATATTGTCACCTTTTCCTTCATATAACATTTATTAATTCACTGGTCTGATTTAATATCATTACAATAGTTATTCCAAAATTTAATTTCCATTGCCACTTCAGTGACCGCTTCCTACCTGATAAAGCAATAGATGTGATTGATGAAGCGGGTTATTGTGTTCAGCTTCATCAAGAGAAAGGGAATGTATCAACTCAAGTTCCAGTTGTGACAAAACAGGGCATAGAAAAGATAGTTTCTTCTTGGACTGGGATTCCTGTTGAGAAAGTCTCTAGTGAAGAGGCTGGGCACCTCCTAAAGAGAGGGAAGTCTTCATAAGCATGTCATTGGTCAGGATGAGGCTGTTGAAGCCATTTGCTGTGCCATCCGCCGAGACTGAGTTGGCGTTAGGCACCCTGATCTCCCCATTGCCAGCTTCATATTCACTGGTCCAACTGGAGTAGGAAAAACAGAACTGGCCAAAGTGTTGGCTGTCGAATACTTTGGCTCCAAAGAAGCAATGATCAGGCTGGATATGAGTGAAATTCATGGAGAGACATAGTGTTTCCAAACTTATTGGCTCACCTCCCGGGTACATTGGCCATGATGAGGATGGCCAGTTGACAGATGCTGTTCACCGCCGGCGCCACACTGTTGTTCTCATTGATGAGATAGAAAAGGCCCACCCTGTTGTGTTTAACATCATGCTTCAGATTTTGGAAGACAGAAGTTTGACAGATAGCAAAGGTCGAGCCACAGATTTTAAAAACACCATCCTTATAATGACATCTAATATTGGTAGTAGTGTAACTGGCATGGGAGGTCACCAGATTGGGTTCAATGAAGTGAAGATCGAGGTGGCAGAGGAACTTAGAAAGTATTTCCAGCCTGAGTTTCTGAATAGGTTAGATGAGGTGATTGTCTTCAAGCAGCTAACAAAGCTGGAGTTGGGAAAAGTTGCAGACAAAATGCTGAAGGAGGTGTGCGAGAGGTTTAAGGCAAAGAAGATCAAACTTAAGGTGACAGATGAGTTCAAAGATAGAGTGGTCGAAGAAGGGTACAATCCAAGCTATGGAGCGAGACCTTTGAGAAGGGCTCTAATGAGGCTTCTAGAGGACAGCTTGGCTGATGAGATGATATCTGGAGAAATTGAGGGAGATTCGAAAGTTGTGAGCATTGATACTAGCGGTAACGTGATTATTTTCAATAGTAGCTGATGTGTTAACAAAGGGTATTCCCAAATTACTTAATATGTTTATGCTACTGTGCCTAGTTGAATGATCTTATTGAGATGGTTAACTAGAAGTTTTCGTCTTAATGGAGAATTAGATACTTCTTTTTTGGATATGTAAGAGTTTTATATTCACCAATGGAGAATATTGGACTTTATGACTAAAGTTTCTAAATTATATTTAGTTTACTATGATGTTATTTTGGTGCTTATAATTGCAGATAAGAATTTCTACACATGGTTCCTTCTCTTAGTTTGGGGGGGGGGGGGGGGGGGGGGGGGGGGGGGGGGGGGG
>JAOXJP010110007.1:0-13467 GCA_025762735.1 Platanus orientalis
GGGGAGGGGAGGGGGAGTGGTGGGTGGTGTGGTGTGAAGGGAGGGGGAAGCAATCATGGAAAAATTGTGTCAATAGATGGTTTTATTCAATTTCCATAGTATTCAATATGGTAACCAGCCCTTTTTTCACCACAATGAGTATGTTAATTATTGTGAATTCAGAAATCCTTTTCTCAAGAAGGAAGTGAAAATGTTGAGTCTATACTATAAAGAGTTCAATAATTAAAATGGACACAAACTGTGATACGGACAACAATGCAAGATTTATGTATCTACCCCTACAAAAAAGAGCTAAATTTAATAATGTAATTTATGTGGGTTTAAATGTTTAATTAGAAGCATTTAGGTAATTTTATTTACTATTTTAGAGTATTTTAGGGGTTTTTATTTTATTTAGGAATGGGGGCACAAGTTGGATTAACATGTGAGCATATGAGCCAATTTTTATGCTCTTTATTTATTACATGTGGGCTCCACATAAGCTGTACGGCAGCTATGGGATTTCTCCCATATGTAATCAATATTTCCAGCATATTTTGTGGGGTCCACAACCCAAAATGTGTGGAAATAATTGTGCTTACTTTCTTTTAGAGAATTTCAAGATTTTGGGGATCTTGTGGGACCCATCTATCTCCAACATGAATACCAAAAGGAAAAGGAGATTATGAGCAGATTTTGAGGGCCCACAAACATCCAAATCGTGAGCATAGTAAGGAGCTTATATTTTATTTTTTTATTTGTATTTTTATTCCTAGTTTTGAGGAAATCTTTTAGGAATAGAATATTTTTATTCTAGAAGTATTTATTTGACTTTGTACTCTATTTAAAGGCATGAATAACATCAATAAGAAAAGCAGTGAAGATTATTTGTGAAAGACACTTGACATGTGGATTTCTTGGGCTGCGTGCCTCTCTCTCTCTTCTCTTAAGTTGGTCTTCGAGCCTAGTTCCCCCATGTCTTCTTCTTCCTTTTTCTACTTCTAACGTGAGGTAAGATCTATTTCTATTTCTATTTCTATTTCTTTTCTCTTCTTCTATATTTTCATCTCTAACCTCTCTTCTCATCTCTTATCTCTTCTCTATGTTATTTCCATATTTTATTCTTCTAGTCTCTTCTTCTTCTATTCTCCTTATTGTTTCATACATTAAAACAGCTCCAAAACAGCACCAAAACAGCTCCCTCTTTTCTCTATGAATCTCCCATAAACCTTCCATTAAAGCAGCTTCTAGGTTCTTCAAATCTGCCCCAGTTTTGTCCTATTAAATCAGGCCATAAACATATCCCAAACAGCTCTCATATTCTTTCCCAAAGCCGTCCCACATGTGAGTATTAATGCTGCCCAGAATTTTTTTATTTCATCACTGTAGTCAATATAAATTAGTCCACGTGTTCCTATATTTATCACTTTGCTGCAGTCCTACAAACAAGGTATATTTTATGGCAAATAAAGTCTACTCGGAAAAATTTCCAGCACCCTCTTGGGTGTATGCTGCATCAAACTGAGGGAAGGGGAGTGGTGGGGTGGTGTGGTGTGAAGGGAGGGGAAAGCAATCATGGAAAAATTGTGTCAATAGATGGTTTTATTCCATTTCCATAGTATTCAATATGGTAACCAGCCCTTTTTTCACCACAATGAGTAAGTTAATTTCTAAATCTGAACAGGGACTAAAGCTACCAAGTTATCGTGAATTCAGAAATCCTTTTCTCAATAAGGAAGTGAAAAGTTGAGTCTATAATATAAAGAGTTCAATAATTAAAATGGACAGAAACTGGATGTACAATTATGTCTGATGGTTGGATGGTAGAAGTAGAAAAAAAGCTCCAAGTAATGGGGCTTCTGCATTTGTTAATGTGGGTTTAATGTTAATGAAATACGGTAGCGTTTCCTAGATTTAATGCTTGAAGAAATCAGTGACCTATCCATACATGCTGAGACAGTGGTATATGTCATGTGCTGCTGTTTAATCTTACAAGCATTGTTGGGTTCTATATTTGATGTGCAAGCACACTATAGGAGGAGAGTTGATATTCCCTATGAGATAATTTTAACTTTAGAAAGTGTGCACTAACAGAAGGCGACCTTAATCACAATGTTTGTATCCACAGATTGCATACCTTTGCGAAGATCCCTAAGGGGATGCTCATTTGTTACATTCTGCTAATCAATAGTTGACTGATGAAATTGATAGTTCAGTTTAATATTAAAAGAAGTCTATAAATGAGAAATTCAAAATTAATATTGATCTGCTTTGTCAAATGTAATGTTTAACACTTTGGTCTTTGAAATATTCAGGGTTTAGCGACTAGTTCAAATGGTTGATGTTCTGTACCTCAACCACGAAGTTATCTGTTCACTTCCATCTTATTCCCCAACAAAATATTTTAAAAAACAAAAAGTATTATACATCAGAGTTTTTAATGATCATCTTATCATAGTGATTTTTGTTTATAGTTGCATTTGTTGGATCAATAAGTATGGACCGTCCTAAATGCAGCCTACATAAGTATGTACAGTGATGTGTATTGTTGGATCAATACACATGTTTGCATTGTTCCACTTGACCAAAGCAAGTGTGATCCTTCCACTTGATCACACATGCTTATAAAACCGCTTTATTGTCAAGCCAATACCCTAAAGGTGGACCCTCAAGTCACTCATTATTGGGACAGCTCTATTTTTTTACAAAGTCTAAATGGTGGATTTGGCCATGTTGCACTTATACTGCGGAAAATGGTGTGCTGATTTGGGCTCTCTTTTGGGTTTCTTTTTGAGTTTTAAAACATTTTGCCATGCTGCCTCCTAATACTTCTACAAAGTGAATGGTAGGTATTAAGCCTGCTGTTTCTGGACATAGGTTTTGAGAGAGTTATTTCTTTCAATGGACTTAGAATTTGGGTTCTTCATTTCAAAGATCTGTGCCACTGGTTGGGTTTTCCAATCACAACAAAAGTGATGAGGCATTTCCATTCTTGTTGGTTTGATTTAATATACAATCTTGAAATTTGGCACCAAATGTGAGCTTTACCTTTTCATTGCTATTGCAGTTAGATCCTTCTGATTGATGAGACCACAAACTTCACTTCAAGGTTTATCTGTGGATTATCATCTGCAAATATTTTGGTGTGATGTTGAGGTTTCTGCATAATTAGTTGTCCGAAATAAATGTTCTGTCCAGGAGTTGGTGTCCAGGACGCCAAGGGACTTCACATGGAATAAAATGGGCAGGGGTTAGATGGATTTTTTAATTCCTGCCCATTTTATTCCATATGACGTCCCCTGGTGTCCTGGACACCATCTTGGATAGGACATTTTCATATTTGCTCACTTGGTTGTCTTGTTAGGACAATCGGGGGATAGACAAGTGAGTTTGTGATCACAGTAGGCTTGCACCTAGAGTCAGCATTGAGTCCGTACCTTTTTGCCTTAGTTTATAGATGAGTTGACTAGGCGTCTACAGCTACAAGAGGTGCCATGGTGTATGCTGTTTGCTGATGATGATGTGTTGATTGATGAGACTAAAGTGGGTAAATGCCAATTTAGAACTATGGAGGGTTGTTTTGGAATCAAATGGTTTTAGGATAAGCCGGACTAAAACAGAATATATGGAATGCATGTTTAACAAAAATAGGAGTGGAAATGACCGAATGAGGGAGTGGGAATAGTTAGAATTGACAACTAAGAGATACCTCGGAGTGACCATTTTCGTTATCTTGGTTCAATCATGCACAAAGAGGGAGATGTTGTAGATGATGTTGCTCATAGAATTAAAGCGGGATGGTTGAAGTGTAGAGGTGCTTCTTGAGTGTTGTGAGATAAACGAATACCACTAAAATTGAAGGGAAAATTTTATGACACAGCTATAAGACCAGCCATGCTATATAGAGCAAAATGTTGGCCAGCCAACATACAACATGTTCATAAAATGAGTGTGGCTGAAATGAGAATGCTGAGATGGATGAGTGGAGCAATGAATGCTTAAGTTCCCAACTTCACAGAAAATGGAATCAATCACTTCAACATGCAACTTACTCCTCCCTTAAAAAATGCTTAAGTTCCTCTCCTTCCAAATGCCCCAAATCACCGCATGAATTAAACAACCCCAAAAGCATTTAGTACGAGTACCCAACCCCTAGCAGTTTTATTGAGCAAAAAGCTCTAGGGTTGAATCCAGTATCACCCAAGCTTGATCAAGATAGTAAAAAACATTATCCCAAATTACCTTAGAAAATGAGCAATGAATGAATAAATGCTTAGTTGACCCACCATCCTTTTTACAAAGCACAAACCAATTTGGGGACAATTACATGTAAAGAGCTTCTTCTTTGCAAAATATCCATTGTATTGATGCGAGAAAGAGTCCTAGTCCAACCAAACCCTTTAACTCAAGGAGGGACAAGCGGACTCCATATCATTTTTGCCAAAGAGGGAGACTAAGAGGATTGGGAAGAGAGAGGTATAAAAATAGAGATTTAGAGGAGAAGACACCTGATCACTCTAGATCATGGTTTCAAAACTCGGACGATCTGGGATCAGACCTCCTAGCATGTAGATCATGATCCCACATTGATTGTCCGATCCAAGTCCAGTTCGTTCTGGATCGTCCGATCCCTACATGTGATTGTCCGATCCACCAAAAAAAAAAAACGCTAAAAAAGTAGTTTTTCATTCCCCCTCCTATATCTAAGTTTTTGTTTCTTTAAGAGTGCACAAACCCTTCACTGATTCTCTCTAAGTCTTGAACTAACATATAAGAGGTAAACCCCATGGCCTTATAATGAACAATAAATCTGGCCACTGGATTACATATTTTCCATGTAAAAAGCACAAAAAATTTCTAACAGGGGCAACGACCCCTGCTAAGGGGGGGCTAGGCTAGCCCCCCATTAGAACCCCCCCTGCATTGATAGTGAAGGGCAAACCCCCTCCCACCCACCCCCCACACACACTACTGCCCCTGTAATAGAAGGCCAAATTCAACTTCACCAACCCATTGGCTAGAATAATGAATCATGTATTATTTTATTTTTATTTATATGATTGTGTACATAGTTTAGTTTTTATGCATCAATAAATACAATCATATTGGATTACAATTTTGAATTTATACGAACCTCATAACCTTGTTCATACATGTACAATGCACGTAACATGCCTATAATTATGTTCATCATTATTTATATGTTATTGTATATAGTTTATTTTTTTCCCCTAGAAGTAAGAATATTGGATGTTTGATTTTGAAATGTTCAATCTTGATCTTTATAAATATACATGCTTGTAACAATGTTTATTCATGTATAATGCACCTAACATACCTAAAATTGAGTTTCTTCTTTCAAACTTTTTATAGAAAGTATTATAAGAATGTAAAAGAATTTTTTAGGATTTTTTTTTTGGAATTTTTTGGCATTGGATCGGTTTCAGACCGAACAATCCACACTTGGATCACCAATCCATGATCTGATCCGAACAATCCGATCCCATATCGGTTTTGAACCATGCTCTAGAGTCCATACCCTTTTATCACTAAACTGTTGAAGAATCACTCAATTATAATCAACTGGGTTGATTCTTAGAAGACTCAAGAGCACAAGGTGTTGTTTGGACTTTGGAGGATCTGTATTATAGAGAAGACAGGCCACAACAGGGTTTTTTTGGGGGGCTGGTATTAGCCAAATCGCCTCCTTCAAATGAGACTCTTTCCTCTTTGTTTTGATCAGGTTTTCTTCTTCAGTCTCATCTCCTCTTAAATCTGAGAACTCCATTTAAAATTTTCTATTAAATTTCTGCTTGAATGATTCATATGCTTGAGCCCTATTATCTCTTTTAGTCCCAAAATTCTGGGTTTCCATACCAGCCGAATAGTCCCTTTCAAATCAGGGGTTTTATTTGATTTCTTTATAATCCCTATTGATTGCTTAGTCATTCCCCTAAGTCCCCTTTTTTTATAAAAAAAAGCTTTCTGTAAGGGTATTTTTGCAGTTTCACTCTTTTCCACTGAAATTTCCAGAATCGATATTCTTAGTTCCTAATTCTTATTTCTAGAGTCTATTAGGACCACATAAGCGTGGATTTACTTCCCTTCTATAGACAACCCTGCATCACACATGCTTGGTTCTATCATTTAGTATGGGGTTGATGCAGCACAATAAGGAAAGGTACCAAAGATTGATGTAGGGTCACCCGAAAATTCCACAAGTGATCAAATTTAAAGTGCAGAAGCAGAACTAAAGGTTAGAACTCACAAGTAGCCACAAAATAGGAGGAAACTAAAAATAGAATGATAGAAAAGAGCTTAGGATGAGTTACAAAAAAAAAAAAAAAAACGAGAAAATTAGAAAGAGGCCAAAGGGGCAATTTTGGAATTTCTAGGCAAAACTGACAAAATACCCCTGGTCGTGTGTCAGAAAATTCCGAAACTTTTCAGATTTTCTCTCATGTCCACTAGGGTTCTATAGTTAAAATTTCGTGAAATTCCAAAAAGATTTAATTTAGGAAATTATATAAAAACTCAGTCCACACGAAACTTGAACAAAAAACACCCAAAACCAGTAAACATAACTTGAATTTAAAGAGAGAAGGAAAGGGGATTAAGAAGGGAAAGAGAGGTGAGAAGATAGAGAAGATTATGGAAGAAAAGAAGTGAGAGACTAAGAAAGAATGAGAAAATAAAAAAGATACCGAAGAATAAGGAGGGTGAGGTGGATACTCACAAGTGCACATTGGTGTGCTACAACCCACATAGAGAAAAAGGGGAGCCTAAGAGATGGCCTCAACCCTTGGAGAGGCGAACATGGCCACAGCCACACCTTGGGAACACCAAATCATCAAAAACTTCAATAATTCTTCACTATCAAATATTGGAAAGGGGTACCTTAAAATAGGCTTACAAAACTCAATAATAGAAACTTGCTAAATTCAGAAACTTCTAAAAACCTAAGAGACTTGCTAACCAAACTTTCTTAAACTCTGAGAATTCTAAATAATCAACTTTTCTAAAATTTAAAGTACTAAAGACTAGGAAAGTAAGTGGTTGTCTACCAGCTTGTGTGGAGCCCCCTTTGTTGACTTTAGAGCCTCATTAAATGAAAAAATAGTGATTTGTAAACCAACACACAAAATTTCCCACTTTGCCCTGGCTTTTATCCTTATTACATAAAACCCATGCATAAAGAAAGCCTAAACTACCCTTGGCAAAAAAAGCTTTATTACAAATTTATCCCCATTAAAAAAATGGCTTAACTCCCCATGTATAACATATCTAGGACTTCTTAGACTTCGACTTGGGCCTCCACAAGGGGTACCTTTTGTCCAACCATATGAGGCATGATGCATCACAGGTTGTAGGCAACACTAATTGCTGCCTTGCTGTCACAATATAAGGTCATCAAGCCTCTACTAGAAGATCCCAACTTGGTTAACAGTCCCCTAAGCCATAAGGGTTCACAAATCCAATGGGCATGGATCTAAACTCTACTTCTACACTAGATCTTGCCACTATGAACTGTTTCTTGTTTCTCCATGTAACTAGATTTCTCCAACAAATGAACAGTAGCCAGATGTAGACCTTTTGCCAAAAACGGATCCAGCCCAATCTAGCATCTATGTATGCCTCAACTCAAATGTCCCCTCTCTTGAAGTATAAGAGACCTTTATACGGACTCTTCTTTAAATATCAAAGGATTCGGAATGTTGCCTCTAAATGAAATATTGTGGGAGCATGCATAAACTGTCTCAAAACTCCAATAGTATATGCAATGTCAAGTATGGTTAGAGAGAAGTAGATTAGCTTGCCCACTGACCAATGATATCTCTCTACATCAATCAACCTAGTACCTTCATCTTCCATGGCTTGTGGTTGGGATCAATCGTTGCATCAAACGGTTTGCAAGCCATCATAATGGTGTCTTGAAGGTCTAGGACATATTCCTTTGTGATAGAAAGATGCCTACCTTGGATCGAGCCACTTCAATTCCAAAGAAATACCTTAATCGACCCAGGTCTTCAATCTCGAATTCTTTCCACAAATAGCATTTTAGGCCCTCTATTTTACAAGGGTCATTACCTATCACCACAATATCATCAACATACACAATGAGGGTTGTGACCTTTCCTCCCAGACGCTTCATAAACAATGTATGATCAACTTGACTTTGTATCCATTCCTCACCATAGCACCTTGGAATTTCTCAAACCACTCTCTTGGTGACTGTTTTATACCATACAAGGCTTTCTTCAATCAACATACTTTTCCTTTCCCTGACACATACTAGAAACATGAGATGCCTCATATGAACTTTCCCCTCTAAGTTCTCATGAAGGAAGTCCCTATTCACATCTCATTGCAAGGGCGGCCATTCTTCATAGCTATAAAAGATATTAAAAACCTTAAGAGTTCACTTTAGACATAGATGCAAAGGTTTCCAGGTAACCTATCACATAAGATTGAATATAATCTTTTGACACCAACCTTGCTTTATACCCCTCCAATACAACATTTTCTCTAAGCTTATATGAGAAGATCCACTTACACCCTATTAATTCCTTGCCTCTGGGGAGATCTACTACATCCCAAGTACAAATTCTATCCAAAGCCTTCATCTCATGTTTCATGGCCTCCCTCCATTTTGGTTGGGAAAGAACCTCTAACACATTGTATGGAATAGATAGAAAATAAAGAGCTAAAAAATTCTTGAAATGATGGACACAGAACATCGAATGAAACATGATTAGCAATGGGATGCTGGTTATGAGAATAAACTTCCTTCCTAAGAGCAATAAGGAAAGAATCATCATGAATAGGATCCAAGAAGAGAAGAATAAAAAAAAAATTGGGTCAATGGGCATAACATTTATATCCCTTAAACTAAACAACACCATTTCAACCACACAGACCAACACACTTTTATTCCATAGAATGGCAATGATGCAGCACGCAAGGGAAAGATACCAAAAATTGATGCACGATATTCCAAGTAAATTGTCAAATTAAAAATGCAAAAGCAAATAATTCAAGAATTGAATTTAGCACACTTAAGTAGCCACAAAACTATAGAAAACAAGCAATAGAATAACAGAAATAGAATTTAGAAAAATTTAGGATAAAAAGAAGAAGAAAAGAAAGAGAAAGATCCATAAAGGGTATTTTTGTAATTTTGGGTAGAAAGTCCAAAATTACCAAAATGCCCAACACATCAGAAAAATTCAAAATGTTCCATATCAATAGTTCAGAGTTTAGAGGGTCCACAATTAAAATTTCATGACATTTGGACAAATTTTGATTAGCCAAATCATGAAATTTCAGAAAATAAAAGGTTCTTTAATTGAGATTTTGATGAAAACCATCAGAGAATCTTTAGAGGAAGAAGAATATAAGAAAGAATATAGAAGAGGAGAAAGTGAAGAGGAAACTAAGAGAAAGGAGAATTAGACAAGAGAGATAACTGTGAGAGAGGTACTCAAGCGTGCACCTTGGTGTGGTACAACGCACATGGAGAGAAAGGGGAGCCAAGGAGATGACATCAACCCATGAAGAGAAGAACATGACCACAGCCACACCTTGGAAAACCACTCAACAATTCAACACAATTCTTAAAATTCTTCACTAAAATATGGGGGGGGGTGCCTTTAAATAGGCATATAAAAATCAAAATAATAAAAACTTGCCTAAAATAAAAACTTATAAAAATCCAATAGCCTTACTAACCAAACTTTCTTAAACTCTAAGACTTCTAAATAATCAACATTCCTAAAATTTAAACTATTAAAGACTAGGAAAGTAAGTGGTTGTCTACCAGGTGTAGTGTCCTCTTTGTTGACTTTGGAGCCTCACTAAATAACAAAATAATGAATTGTAAACCAACACACCAAATTTCTCACATTACCCTTGGCTTTTAGTTTCATTACATAAAACCCATAAACAAAAGAAAGCCTAAACTACTCTTGGCACAAAAGGCCTTATTACAAAATTATCCCCACCCCTTGAACACCTAAATAACCAACATAAACATACAAGACTTGAATCTTGTTCTCTTATGTGGAGGAACATACAAGAGTATCTTCTTATTGTCTACATTAGGCAACACATAGCTTTCATGGTTTGAAAAATCAGCCAATCCGGCTGAGGATCAACTGGATCGGATGGAGATCGGCCTGGTCTGATCCCAATTCTCCAAGTGGATCGTCTTCAGCAAGGATCGACGTATGGATCGGCAAATCCTAGAATGAATCGTCCAATCCAGACAATCCTCCACTGGATCATTCGATTCATTCTAGGATTGTCCAATACTAGGTTGGATCGGTCAATTTGACTAAGTATTGGCTGATCCCAATATATAGGGGCGTCAGTTTGACCGACCAAACCTCCACTTAGTTTTTCTCTCATTTTTGCCTCATAGGACTAATTCCCTTGGAATTTTTTTTTATATTTTGCATCCTAACACACTTGTGTGCCATTTTATACAAGTTTTAAAGATCAAAAACTTTCATTTTGAAGGATTTTAGCGGATTGAAAGAGGAGATTTTGGGGGTTCTTTACGAAACATGAAAATGTGTGATTTTTTCTACAAAACTCCGTTTTGATTCATTTCTTTTGCAATAAAATGATAGATCAACACATCAAAATGTTACACCTACCAATTTATTGCGTAAAAAAAAATATATTTAAGCAAGATCTGATGGATTAAACACATTTTTTGTTAAAAAAAAAAAAATGAACTTGGATTTTCAAAAATGTATATATTTTTAATTATTTTTAATTAATCCAAAAATTAAAAATTAATTATATATATATATATATTTCAAAAATTTGATAGTGTATTATTATTTGTTAAACAAATGCAATCATAGTGCGATTTTTTGTAGTTTATTTCACTAAATGTTATTTTTAAGCACACTTTTTGTAAAAATAGGCATTTTCCGAAAATTAGATAAAAATTCTAAAATAAAAATATGTTATATATATGATATAATAGACCATAGATTTATGAGTTTAGATCCAAAACCCATTGATCTATGGTTGAACTTGAATTTTCAAAAAAATAATAATTAATTTTTAATTAATCTAAAAATTAATTATATATATATATATATATATATATATATATATATATATATATTGTTTTTCATAAATTTGATAGTGCATTATTTTTTGTCAAACAAATGTCATCTTATAGTGTGTTAATGTTATTTAAATTTGATGGATATTTATTGTTTTATGTGTATTTTGTATTCTTTTACAGGTTTAGGTTTAGACTTAGAGAGTATAATGAAATGGCTACAGGTTCAAGTTCAACCAAGAAAGAAAAGGTTCCAGAGATTGGTTTGTCACATTTTATTGCATTGACCCCATGCAAGAAACAAGTGAAGTGTAATTGGTGCAACAAGATTATCTAGGGGGCGCGGGGGGTGAGTAGGTTGAAGCATCACCTTGTCAACTCAAGAGGGGGCGTTGAACCATGCCTACAAATACCTAAGCAGTTGATGTTGGATATGCGGGCACATTTGAGAGAGGCTAAGAAAGAGAAGGATCTAAAGAAGAAACAGAAAAAATTATTGCAGGAACAACTTAGAGGGCATAAGCGAGAAGATATTGAGGAGGAAGCCCATGGTTTTGATGGTATGGATAAGCTAGAAAGAGAGCAGCATATGACAGCAACGAAAGAAAGTCGACAATCTGCACTAGCTGATGAGGCGATGAGGAGATTCTATGTTCTAGGCCCTCCCACTGGCATAGGAGGGATGGGTTATCAATATTACCCTGGAAGTGGGTCATCGTCTTAGCCAACTTTTGGGAGGAGTAGAAACTACAGAGAGACTATAGAGATTGAGAAAGAGAGGGCATGTTATGAAAAAGAGAAAACAACATCTAGATGGCGATCAGTTAGGCCAAGGGAATACAGAAAAGAGGGAGCAAAACAAAAAAGAATCAAGGATATATTCAGGAAAAGGGGGGAAGATGAGGTAGGACATGGGATATGTAAGTGGATGGTACATGCTGGAATCTCATTCTTTGCTACAGAGAGCTCATATTTTCAGAACATGTGATGTTATTGCAGAGGCAGGGCCAGGGATACGAGCCCCTAACCCATATGAGCTAACAAATATTTATCTGCCCAGAGAAATAGATGAATTGAAGGATTCTATTCAAGGTTTAAAGAGATTTTGGCCAATGTATGGATGCATCATCATGTGTGACAGATGGAATTCGAATACAAGTCATTGATAAATTTTATGGTGTTTTGTCATAGGATGATTTTTCACAAATCAGTAGACACCACCGATCATTCAAACACAAAGGAGTACATATTCTGGTTGATGGATAAAGTGATGAATGAGGTGGGTGAAGAAAATGTTGTCTAGATTGTGACGGACAACGAGGCAACATTTAAAGCTACAAGAGAGATACTAATGCAGAAAAGGCACCATTTGTATTAGACCCCTTATGCCACACACTGTGTTGACCTCATGTTAAACAAAATTGAAAACTCAAAGAGAATAAAAGAAGTTATTGATAAAAGCAGAAAGATTACAAGTGTCATTTATAATAGTGCACAGGCAGTAAATCATGAGGGACAACTACACAGGGATGTGACTTACTATGCCCAGAGATCACCCGCTTTGTCACAAAGCACGTGGCTTTGGAGAGTCTCATGAGACATAAACATGCTCTCCAGAGATGTTTCATGGATGAGAAGTTTTTAGATCATGTCAGAATTAATGACAAGAAACAGTTGATTATAGGAGTATGCAAAAATGTGTTGGATAAATCATTTTGGCATAGAGTTGAGGAAATATGTAGGGTCATGGAACCACTTGTTAAAGTTTTAAAGCTTGTTGACCAAGATAAGAAACCCACAATGTCTTGCATCCATGGTTCAAAATCTCACGCGAGATATCTTGGTATTGCATGCATGCGGCACCAAATGGTCATGTACAGCGATAATTCAAGCCCTGTACAGGATCTCGCGGTGTCTCACGACTCGCGCACCCATCTCGTGAAAAATTGGGTCATTTTGGCCATTTTTTGTTTAAAATATAAGGCGAAAGAACACCCTGTATCACAGCCTATTAAAACCTTCAAAAATCACCTTTTTTTTTAATTTCTTGCGAGATTTAGCTTTTATAGCCTAAATCTATGACTCCACTTAAGTCCATTTCATTTGAGAAGGGAGATTTGAGCCGGATCGAAGGATCGAACCCAAAACCCCAAATCTTAACGAAAGCTTTGGTAAAATTTATATTTCTTCGCTAATCCTTGTAAATTTTTTTTTGTGTTAAACATTTCTGATAGATCTACACATTCTTGGAAAAAATAATAATTTTTGTAAAAAAAAAAACTTTGTTATTTATTTTTTCAAAAAAATTGAAAATTAAAAAAAATTCAAAAATTTTATATGAAATGAACATTGTTTGGTCTAATTTTTTTATATGGCATACTACATACCATTTTGCACATAATATGTCA
>JAOXJP010110018.1:0-14136 GCA_025762735.1 Platanus orientalis
CCTATTGGCAGCCTACGCCCCATCTCTTTTTAACTCTATCGAATATCATGTCATCATTCACTCATGAATTTCCTGGCAACGAGGCGATGAACTTCACTTCTTGGACCTCGATAGCTTGGTCAAGTAATTGTTCACCTTGACACTTAATATTCATGTTTCTTGAGTCAGGGCCACAACTCTAGGTACCCCGTGACCTTTCTACTCAAGCTTTACCCATGATACCGAGAGTAGCTAGGTTGACTCCCCATAGTCTCATGACTACAATGGCTCTTTTCTTCTAGGCTAATCACCCATCCTTGTGTTCGATAGTTGCTCGACATCTTTTACCAGATAAACTTTCAAACATGGATGTATCAACACTTATCCTTGTTAGGACGTGGTTAGGTTTTTCTTCTTTTCCATAGCATATCATTCAACATGCTGATTTCTCACTTAGCTCTTTTGTATTTTCCATCAAGTTTGGTCTTTGGCTTAGGTCTCAAGGTACACATTTCATCGTGATCTCATCAAATGTTTTTAATAAAATCTCAACTTTTTCCCTATAAGGAGTTAGAGCTGAGCTAATGCACTTGCAATCTCTCGTAATCTGCTTTATCACCAATTGTGAATCCCCATGAATCTCGAAGAATTTTCTCCCTAAGTTTTTTAAGATCTTAAGCCCTCAAATGAGGGCTTCGTATTCAGCTTGGTTATTTTAAGTCTGACACAAAGTTCCACGATTATTCCCCTTGAGGACTGAATCACCATTCTTGTGCCAGATCCTTGCTTGGTTCTAGATCCATCAAAATACAATTGCCATGGAATAAGAGTGATGTAATCATCCTCAGTCTCCATATGAACGGGTTGACATGGATGGTCAGCCAAGAAATCCACTAAGGCTTGACCTTTCACGGCTTTTTGTGGGACATACAAAAGATTGAACTTAATGAGTGCTAAGCTCCATTTCCCAATTCCACCTTTCACTATAAGTTGTGAAAGCATATACTTTATCACATAAGTTTGAGCCATAGCATACACAATATATGATAGAAGATAATTTTTCAATTTTATTGATGTAAAATACAAAGCTAGACATAGCTTTTCTATCATTGGGTAGTTACATTTTCCTTTTTATAGGACTCAACTCAAATAAAACACTGATTTCTCATGACCACTTTCATTGTCTTGAGCTAATAGATTTGTGATTGAGTCTTTAGTAACCGAGATATATGACTTTACAGGCTTTTCTCTTCTGGACGGCATCAATACCAATGGTCTTGACAAATACTCTTTGATCCTTCTAAAGGCTTGATGATGCTCTTCCTTCCATTGGAACTCCTCGCTCCCTTTTATCCGTAGTAGGGGTGAGAGCACCTTTGTTCTTCCGACCACATTCGAGATGAAACATCTAAGGAAGTTAACATGCCTGAGTAGCCTTTATAATTCCTTTTTGTAGAAAGTGGTTGGGCTTGGATAATTGTCTTGCCCTTGTTTTGGTCTATATTGATTCATTAGCTATGCACCAAGAAACCTAAGAAGTTACCTACATTTACACCAAAAGCACATTTCAAAGAGTTCATCTTCAGTTAATACTTCCTTATCTTGAGGAACCCTTTTTTTAGATTGAGCAAGTGATCATTAAAATCTTGAGACTTCACCATTATGTCATCGATATAAACTTCTAAGAATTTTTCTATCATATCATGGAATAAATCATTCATAGCTTGTCGGTATATGGCTCCAACATTTTTCAAAACAAATGGTATAACTACCTATTCAAATGTTCCTATTGAACTAGGACATCAATAAGCAGTTTTATGCCTATCTTTTTCAACTATGAATATTTGGTTGAATCCCAAATGTCCATCCATAAAAGACAATATTCGATGCCCAGCAGCGCCATCGACTAATAAGTCAACCACAGGCATAAGATATTCATATTTTGGAGTGGCTACGTTGAGATTTCTGAAATCAATACAGACACCTAATATCTCATTTTTCTTGACAACTGGTACTACGTTTGATAACCATTGAATATACCAACTTTCCAACAACCACCTCAACAGATGACCAATGAGGTGGCTACATTGGTACTACATTTTCAAATGCCTCTCGATTTCTTCTTTGAATTTCAACACCACCTCATTGGTCATCCATCAAGGTGGTTGCTGGAAAGGGATATATCCTTCCTTTGTTGGCAATCGGTGCTCGGCAAGCTTTCTATCTTGTTGGCACATTTTTGAGTAGTCCCAAGTGAAATAATCTATATATTGCATGAGGATTGCTTTTATCCTTTCAAAGTCTAACAATTTAAGATTATGCTGACATATGTCATGGGTGGGGTTTCTGCCAAACCCAGGTTTACTTCCTTCAAATCATCTTAAACTTCGGCCTTCAAGTCTTCCAGCTTGGTTAGGGCCGTACTCAGTTCTTTTACTCCTATGGCTTTAGGTTCATCGAAATTTTCATATGTGATGCACTCAGCAAGGTACATTTCGATCTTCCTCTCTGTCAGGTACCCCGACAGTCATTTTATAGCCAATTGTATGGCATTTTCTCTTTTTTTTTGAGTTAGTCATCTAACTCTATTTTATTCTTCGGGCTTGATTTCCTTGGCCTTACCAACAAGCTTGGATTGGCTAATTCCCTGTATAGTTCTTCAAATTCTTCAGTTACTAAGGGATCATTTTCTTGAGTTTTTTGAATTGTAACTTTTGTGGGTTTTCCTTCACCATCTTTTCCACCAATTTGACGGTTCCTATATTCTCATTATAGAGTTGAGCCTCGACATTGTTTGTTAAAGCTAAGAAGGGCTTTTAACCTTTTACCTTCTTCGTCTTTGCCGTTGGTTCAATTTCCTTTGAGGCTTCATCCTCGAGTTTGACTGCAATAGGTTTCTCAGTGATGATGTCCCAAATTTCTTTCTTAACTTCAGAGACTTAATCTTGTTGGGCTTTGAATTTGACAGGCAATGTAAGTATCAAATTGCATTCGACTACCTTTTTAGGGCAGCTGCCAAAGTGAATCATGGTTGTATTTTCCATGTTGGATAGATCATTTGTGATGGATGTTGAGGGTGTAAAGGATTCCATAGACATTCCCTTATCCCCAAAGTCACCAAAGTCATCTTCGCTAAATGGAAAATCTACCATATTTGCCCAAGCCAAATGTTTCTACCATTGATTCTTTCTTCCTTTATCTTGGGCGGCTAGTGATAAGAACACGTATTGTTTGAGGCTCCTAGTTGTTGTTAAATTGAGAATGGGGTAACATCCCCTTTCTAACTTCTTATACTCCCTTTTGCTTAGTTCCACCTCGAATGACACTTCGACTTGGCTAGTAAGTGGGAATTAGTTAGGTTTTCTGTGGTTGTTGCTTCCCCTTGGTGTTTCTTGCTACACCCCTAACCTTTGGTCCGGGTTTTGGGTCTAAGTCCCTTATCGAGCAATGACCTATTGTCTAAGCCACCTTATCTTATGAGTTATAGTCATCAATGGGAACCCTGGGTTATACTCGTATTTGTATACTAGTCCATTCTAGGTGTGATGTCTGTAGGTTGGTGAAGTTACCTTTGCCCATCTATTAAGATCCCCTCAAGGTGGTTTAACTATCTTTGGGGGCTAACAAGCCTCCTAAGATGGCTTCATTCCCATTCAGGGTTTGTTCATATACTGTCCTCTCTCTTTTGCCCATTTGTTGGGTCATTAATCCTTGCTATATGAGGCTTTTAACTTAATTGCTAGTCAAGGGGTCTTTCTCCTCTTTTTAGTAAACTCAACGGGTTGAGCAGCTTTTAATTCCTTCTTTGGAGCTGCTACCATGAGTCGGGCCAATATCTGGCCACACTTATCACATAGGCAGAAGTCATCTCCATTGAGTTAGATATTTTTATCATCATTGTAGAGTTCTGTTTCCAATGTCATTGCGTTGGGATGCTCGAGAATGGCTTTTTTGTGGTTAGCCATTCTTGGATTTCATTTCAAAGTTGGGAACCCTAGTGATGAACCTCGATTGATCGAGTGTTGACCTACCAATGATGCAACAGGGGTGAGCATGACATTTCTATTCGTTTTCTTGATATTTAACTTTTTATCGTTCGATGTCTAGTTTATGGTGACCACATCGGCATTTACCAATTTCAGAAAGGGGTTTGTGTCAACCTCCATGGCCTCAGTTTTGTTAGGGAATCAAAACAAGTTTTTGTTGATTCTTTCCTAGATGACATTATGAAACACCATGCATTTATTTATTGAATGTGTAAAGGAATTATGTCATTTGTAGAATCCCTTTCATGCAACTCCTTATGTATTAGGATCTTATGTCTTCCAACTAATTTAATTTGTTTGACTTCAAGCAACAAATTGAATATCTAATCTATTTTGTTTAAATCAAAGGAGTAAGTTTTTATTGTTATTGTTGGTTTATTCAACTCCTATGCTTGGGTGTCTTTCCTAACCAGAGCATCACATGTAAAGGGTCGGTTTCTTACAAATTTTGCTAGATCGACCTCATAATTTAGGTCTTGGTAGTAATTCTTATATGAAGAAGCACATCGTTAATTTTCTTCTCTAAAAATGATTTCATATCGAGTAACCCTTTTTGATAATTTGAACAAGTTGAAGAAGGTTATTCCTTCAAACTTCTTTCTTAATTTGAAGTTAAGACCATCTTGGACAAGTTTAACAAACTCGACCTCAGGTGGACCACTAAGGCATTTTGATTTAACCCATTTGAATCACTTAATGAATTGTTTAGCCATTTCCTCTGGCTGTTATTTTAGCCTTGTTAAGTTGGTCATCGATACTCCTAACTTTATTCAAGCGAAATGGGTTTGGAATTTGTCTTCCATTTCCTCCCAACTTAGCATCGAGTTGGTTGAAAGGTTTGTATACTAAGTAAAGGCTTGTCTCACTAAGGAATTAGGAAACAACCTGAGTTTGTAGTACCCTAGGTTAGAGAATTCCCTACATTAGGTAGTGAAGCGGTTGATGTGTTCCATAGCCGTCTTACTATCCTCTCCTAAAAATGTGGCAAAGTCGGGTATCTTATACCCTTGAGGGAACTCATAATCCCTATCAATTTGTTCAGGGTATGGCTTCATGTATGTTGGTCGTACAACATATCTAAGGTCAGGGCCATACAGTTCCTTAAGGACATTGATAACTTGTTCTTGACGATTTTGGGCATATCCTCGTGGTACAATGCCATATGGTCATCCATGAGCTAAATGAGCCCTTTGGTATAGTGAAGGCTATGCATTATATCCCCCACCTGCACCACCATACTCAATGTTGTTTGGGAAATGATTCCCACAATAATTTGGTGAGTCTTTTCTTCTATTAGCGGAGGATTTTGTCCTGTATACCCATATCTATTGGTGTTATATCCATGAAATGGATTGCCCCAATAGTTTGGCGGGTCTTACCTCCTGTCAGGCAGAGGACCTAGCCCTAAATACCCATATCTATTAGTGTTTTGCCCAAAATGATAATTTGATAGGAATATTGGGCATTTGGATCAAAATAACCATTTCAACCATTGTGTTGGTCCTATCCCTTATTCTGGGACACCCATTGATTATATCGAGGTATTTCATTAGTCTCAAATGTGGAGTTCTCATGAATTTCGAGTCTTTCTGGCCATATTAGCCCACTCGATCCCATAGGATAGCTTATAAAGTCTTGATTTCATTGTTTTGGTCCTCTTATCGAAACCATGACTGGTTCATGATAGGGTAGTTCAGGGTACCTGGGAGGTCTTTCATGCCCCCCGAGTCTGTTTGAGATCTCTAGAATATCTACCCCACTAGTCACCCCTCTATTCCTGGTATCGAGGTTTGGTTTGCTTGAATATTTTCTACTATAGACTAGAGTATTTTTAGTAAGATGTCACATAGGATACCTAGCATCATTTGAAACCCTTTCTTGATTCTTTTAATGAGATCATTGAGTTTTTCTTTGAGATTATGGAACGATTCGTTTGTCTCATTCCCATTTCAATTAGTAGGTTGTTTATCCTTTTTAAGTGTCATTCTTAATCGTCTCCCATTGTGGTCGCCAATATATTGGTGGTGTCACCAATAATTTTCAATCACCAGGTCAAGCCTGTGGGTAATTTTTCCAATTCAGATTATCAAAAAGGTTTGGGTTCGGTAATACCTCTAAACCGAGGACTTGTACGACAAAACAACACAAACCAAATTGATAAGAGAAGTAAACTTTACTAAACTAGAAATATATTGTATAATATGAATCATAGATATACCTTCGAACAAGTAAATTAGCCGAGATCCTTCTCCGAGAATCGATGGAAGACTTCATTGAATCTGGTTTTACAGTATAGTCTATTAACCTAATATTAGACTTCAAGCTACTACAGGATCTAACTAAGCCTAACTTATCACTACTCTTAAAGATAAAAATAATGTTAATAATGATGATTCATTGCTTTTTTTCTTTCGCTATCTTCTCCATTTATAGAAATCTTCCCATGGTGCCATCATTCCTTCCCATGTTTACTCACAACTGTTTTTCAATTTGAGTCATGGGCATCCCACTTGTTGACTGATCCGAACCACGAGTCTCCCACTTATCGACTGGTTTAAACTGTGGGTTTCCCACTCTCTGACTGGTTTATCCATTACATAGACGTGGGACAACTGGTAAGTACTACTATACTCTAACCTCTTCATCTCCCATCTAACGTATCATATTCAATAACCGTCTACTAAATCATTACTTGTCTCAATGTGTCATCCGTTGACTGGTGGATTTCAAAATATAGTCTAACATAGTCATTTATTTGCCTTCAAAACAATTCAAAACCTCCTGATGGAAGTACATATATTTGTTGTTAAATCATTTATCTCTCAATGAATAAGCATTTGAATGGAACATGCTTGCAAAGTGAAGAAAGCATTGACTAACGCTGTGTTTGGCAGCCACCTGTAATGAAATCATTACATTTGAGTTTCCCAAGGGTTTTGTAGCCACAACGGGATGGTTTATAATGAACTCATTCAGATTTGCAACCATTTGTACTTGATAACATAAGTCATTTCATTTTACAGAAAAACCTAAGATGACTTCATTTATAATTGTAGTTTACAAATCAGTATACATTTGAATGAGTTCATTATGGAATCATCATCTCATGGCTACAAATGCCTTGAGAAACTCAAATGAAATGATTACATTCAGGTGGCTGCCAAACGCAGCCTAATAAAACCTTTCTTTTTGGGTTTTTATAAAACTGATACAACATGGAAAATTATAAGTTAAGGATCATATTTCGTATGAGAAATATCATAATCATTTTCTTAGCGAAGCAACATGCCATCTATAACAGAAATTTTACCATCAACTCGTGGATTTGCCATTGGCTATATAGAACTTTTTTGATCCTTTAATGATGTCGATTTATCTAGATAGTGTATACATAGAAACAGATAGTTAAGAAAATTTATTGTCTACCGAGAAGAACTTATAGGCTAATTAAGATATGATCATAACCATATAGCAATACAAGAAAGCGTTGGAAAAGAAGAAAGAAACAAAATAGATAGATGATTTTGGATGCCTTATCGGGACAGCATTTCTAGGAGATTTCCTGGATTCCACTTCAAGTAATGGTGCAACTTGGGTCGGGCTCAAATTGCTCACACAGACAGACACGATTGGCAAAGTATACGTATGCTTTGACCTAGATACAAGTTGTGTCCCTGCTTGACCAATATGCACACACACTGTCCCTTGGATGCTCTCATCATTTTTAGTAGAAGATATCCTCGTGTTTTGGGTCATATAGTCTCCGGGATGATGAATTTTGGGTCAATTAAAGTTAAGGTTGGGCCGAGATGCCCAGAGAAACCTCCATATTCTTGACAACATAATTGTCTAGGGTTGATCTATGAACACACATTCCGGCAGTTCACCAATCTGATCCCTCTTAGTGTCTTTTTCTTTTCATTTCAAGCCAAGTAAGGTGTGTTAACAATAAATTATCATCTTTATTTTCAGATCTTATTGTTAATTTTTTTCGAGGCTTTCCTTTAACCAAGTATCAGGCAAGTGACACGCATGCAAAACAAAACTCATCATTTTCCATGTCATCTTAAAAGATTCCTAGCTAAAATTTAACCAAAGCAAACAATCAAAACCGTCCAATATGTAGACTTAGTTCACCATTTCACCATAGATATGACTGAACAATAAGGTTGCAAAGGACCCGTTGCATGGTGGCTATTGATCCTCTTCCCGTACACTTTTTGTCTGGACTTACATTTTAGACACTATTACTGTTTATAATTCTCTAACAATTATTTATCCTTTTCTATTAGGAAACACATTTTACCAAAAATAAAAATTAAAAACTAAGAAACACAAGGTTACAATTAAAGCATTCTAGGCATAAAACTTGAGGGACACATCAAGCCCATTCGTCCTCAAAATGTTATCTCTTTCTTCTTAGGGCCTCTCATGGGGCTTTGACTCTCACGGAGGTCTTTAAAGACTTTGAAGTTGTTGAAGTATCCTCCCTTGTCAGGTATTTTGAGGAGGTATGCAATATCCCTAGAACACAATGACAGTGGAGTTCGGTTTTTAGAGGCTCATTGCAAAATTTCCTCTAAAGCCTTCTTTAAAGTCATGTTCGATAATAATAATTCTAACATTCTCTTCCTGAAAAAGTTCTATGGAAATCAAAGAATCATCCTAAATCAAAAAATATTTGACCGATTGAAATTGATCAAGAAGTTTGTTCGATCAAGGTTTCAATTGATCAAAACATGTTCGATCGATCAAAATACGCAGAATGTTAAAACTTGACAGTTGTGGAAATTTGAAATCCATTTATGGAAAAGTATGCAGAGGTGTCAAGGTTGTGTACAAATATATATATGCAATTTTTCATGCAAAAGGATGTCTAAGATGTCCATACTTACATCTGAAAATGTCTTTACACAGTTTATAAATAAAGGCAGTGTTTCACGTTAGGCACTAGACAGAAATATATCTCTCTCATTGTTTCTCTATCTACTCCTTTCTTGTGAATATTTTAATCATTTTCTACAAATACTTCGAGTTTTTTAAGTTTTGCTTGGTTGGATTTAAACACACTCATTGCCATTCATTGTGAATCTTCTTATACTGTGTTTAGGGCCAAGAAAATTGTGTCAATAAATCTTGGGACTGTTGCTGGAAAATCCCTGCTGCATCATACTAGAGAGAGGCATGTACTGTTGAAACCAGTGCCTGCTGGAACGCCTCAGCACAAACCAATAGTTCTATTTGACTTTGATTTTCTGTTTTGATTATAATCTTATTTTAATTAGAAATCTCTCTGCAATAATATTAATTAGTTCTCTAAAAATATTTAGTGGCATATTCAATTAATTTATTGTTTTTGCCATTATTGAAAGTTTTAATATTTGTTTTACATTGTTCCTGCAGTTGTTGTTTAACACGTGTGTCATTGACTTGACGAATATGACACACACTGTCGCTTGGGTGCTCTCATCATTATTCGAATATGATATCCATGTGTTTCAAAGCATGGTACGAAGATCAAAGTTGAGGTTGGGCTGAGATGCTCAGAGAAAACCTCCATCTTCTTGACAACATAATTGTCTAGGGTGGATCTATGAACACGTATTCCGGGAGTTCACCAAACTGTTCCTTTCTAAGTGTCTTTTTCTTTCCATTTCAAGCCAAATAAGGTGTGTTGACAATAAAAGAACTTCTATTCACTGATCTTATCATTAATTTTCTTCAAGGCATAACTTTAACCAAGTATCAAGCAAGTGGCACGCATATAAAGCAAAACTCATCATTTTCCATGTCAGCTTAAAAGTTTCCTAGCTAAAATTTGACCAAAATAAACAATAAAACCGTCCACTATAGGTCGACATAGTCTACCATTTCACCATATATATGACCATGAACAATAATCCATGGGTTGAAATTGTCCCGTTGCATGGTGGCGGCCATTGATCCTCTTCCCATACACCTTTTGTCTGGACTTACATTTTAGATAAATTTTAGTACTGTTTATAATTCTCAAGCAATTATTTATCCTTCTCTAATTAGGAAACACCATTTTACCAAAAACAAAAATTAAAAACTAAGAAACACATGTTTACTATTAAAGCATTCTAGGCATACAACTTGAGGGACACCTCAAGACCATTCGTCCTCAAATGTTTTCTCTTTCTTCTTAGGGCCTATCATGGGGCTTTGACTCTCACGGAGGTCTTTAAAGACTATGAAGTCATTGAACTATCCCCCCTTATTAGGTATTTTGAGAAGGTATGCATATCCCTAGAACACAATGAAAGTAGAGTTTGATTTTTAGAGGCTCATTGCACAATTTCCACTAAATCCTTCTTTAAATTCATGTTCAATAATAATAATAATAAACCTCCCTTCCTCAAAGAGTCCTATGGAAGTCAAAGAATGATCCTAACGATAAAGCTTCTAGATGAGAGGTAATTGAAAAATGGTCAACAGCTACAATATGATTTAGAGGAGCTGCAAAAGTAAAAATTATCCCCCTTCATATGCTTCATGTGGATGGAAAATTCAGTCAATCATTTGTTCATCCATTGTAATGTAGCCTCTTAGATTTTGAGCCTTTATTGTTCTTTAGAGTTCAATGGATGTTGTCTAAAGATATATTTAAGCTCTTGTGGTAATGGCACCTTTTTTCATTAGCAAGGGGAAAGTTGATGTGGAGATGTGTTCTCTTGGCTAGTCTGTAGAGCACTTCGGGAAAAAGAAAAAAAGGAAAAACAGAACTCAAACACAGTATTCCACCTCTTATCACCTTGTGTAAAAGAACAATGCCTACCAAATAGACACTAATAGAAAGGAAAATATCTACTGATCCCAATTGCCCAATATGTAAGGGCAAAGAAGAAACTGTTGAATATTGTTTACTGCAATATCCCTTTGTGACAAGAACTTGGATTCATTCAAACCTATCTATCTGAATATGTAAACAAGACCAAAATGGATAAAGATGGTTATTTGGACCATAGCAAGACCAAAATGAAACAAGGAAATTCAGGCAAAAAATATTAATATTGTGTTGAAATATCTAGAAAGTGAGGAATGATGTCTTATTTAATAATATTCAACATGATATAACTAAAATTATTTCCCGGTCTTATAGGATAATGAAAAAATGGAAGGATCTATGGAGAGATGATGCATAAACAACGAAAATAATGGAGAGAATGGAAAGGAACACACAATGGGAACCTCCTATGGAAGAATGGATAAAGATCAACATAGATGCTATTAGGATCCTAACCCTCTATTGATGTGAGTTGCTAGGATGCAATAATAAATGTGGAATAAACAAGCAAACACATAAGAAAACCACAAGACAGATTTATGTGGAAAACCCCAAGACCAGGGAAAAACCATGGATGACACATAAACCTTTCACTATAATGAAAGAATATAAAGCTACAAGTTTTCCTCACACACACACACACTATCACAGTACAAAACCCTTGATAAATTCATTTATCTTTTTCCTTCTCACATTCTCTCTTAACCAAGAGAACCTTGAGAAAACCTAAAGAGAAATCATTCTCAAGCTTTTCACCACTCTCTCAAACCTTATAACAACCATTACAAACCCTTTGAATGACCTCTCAATAACCCTAAACAACAATAAAGACCTTATATAAATTATACAAGTTGATCTCACCATGAAACCTAACTTCCCTTTCTCCCTATGACAGTTTCTATTTTTTTATTGCCACAACGACTCAATATTAGATCAATTCGGGATTGATCTTTGATTGAACTGAGTGTCTAACTTAATCTAGGATTGAACTGTAAACTCTCTAGTTTCTAGTTTCTATATTTTGCATCACTTGATGTACCTGGATCGATCTGATAGTGCTGGAACTTACTCATTTAGTTCCTCTTGCCTCTAGCATACATTAGACTACACCCTAACAATCTCTCACTTAGAGATTGATGTTCTCTTCCTATTGTCTAGCATCTATATCTGAGATGAGACCTCTTCAATTTTATGACCATCTATAACTCTTTTTTGTCTTTAATCATGCTCCTAGTCTTAATCTCTTCTAGATCCTTCCATTATACATAAAGATACCCTCAACAATCTCTAACTTGACTTTAACCTCAGTCCCTTTAAAACTTCTATTGAACTTTACCTTTAATTGCATGTTTGTCAAGCCCCAAACCTTTGACATGTGCATCACATTCCACCTTTGGCTCTCACCTTGAAACCAACCTTAGAGAATTACTTGCATTTGCCCTCCTTTTGTGAATATTGTGTCATGTACCTAAACTATACCTCCTCCATAACTTGATAACACTTATTATTATGATACCAGTTGTTTCACACATTATCTACAAACAACCAATATAGATCCTATTTGTAAATACCACAAACAACCATCAATTATTCTTTTGTAGCCTTTAGTATCATTACTACACACACCATCAAGTCAATTTGGTTTTACCATCTGACTCGATCATAACCAAACATATGTGTATTTTCCTTGAAGTCAAGTCCAAAAAGGGACCTCGATCCATCCTCTCTAGTCATAGGAACTTTCTCACCATCATCTACCACCTAGAAACTTACATCACCTCCCTTTGCTACATCTCTAAAATAGCCTTACACCAACTTTGGTTCTTCTATGCACTCCACTTCAAGCTTCCCATTGAGATCCAAAGAAGACCACTTCTTAGCATACTACCACTCAGATGATATAATCCATCCTGACACCTATCTCCTTTTATCAAGGCCAAACAGTCTTGTGTGATTTCCATAGCTCCTCCTACAACTGAATACCTTAAACCCTTGGGAGTCCAAACGGCCTAGTAATGTTAGATTCCTCCGTATCTTTGGGACATACATCACACCACCCAAAGTATGAACCACTCCATTGAATATCTTGATCTTCACCATCTCAACACCCGTGATGTCACATATGAATCCATTACTAAAAAACACAAAATTGCCCTTTTTTTCCCTAAAACTCATCAAAATATTCCTTCTTGTAACACATATGAACAGGATAGCCTAAATTTAATATTCACTCATCATAAGAAGTATTGTCTATACCTTTGGAGACTATGAGAGCATTTCTAAGATATTCCTCATGTTCTTCTTCCCCTAATACTACAATCGCTGCAACACCACCATTGAGACTATCTCTCTTGTTTTTGTTAGCATGTTCCAAACAATCCCTCTCCTTACAATAAAAACATTGTATCCTGCCTTTTCCTTTAAACTTGGATCTAGCATCTCTAGATATCCGCACTGATGACCTTTCTCTTTCATTCACGTTCAAGACACTCCCACTCACTGATGAATCTCTTCAGAATTTCTTATAAATCTCCTCACTGAGTATAACACTCACCACATCATCAAACTTGAGTATATCTGAACCCGAGGAATTACTTAAGGCCATCACCAAACCATCCCAACTCTCTAGTAAAAAAGACAACAACACCAATAGAGAAACCCAAAAGTGTAAACGAATGTCAATATGAAATGACACTCACCACACTCTTTACGGCGAATGAAAGTTCACAGTCTCATTCACCCGCAATAAGAGGATTTCAAGAATTCATTCTTGTCCAAAAAGTGTGTGCAAATGAGTTATTCACATTCGTGCACTGCGGAAACCAGAGATTGAAATTTGGGTTATCTCTTCCCGGGATGGTTATTTTGGATAACTACGACTCTTGTGAGTCCCCTAACTGCCCAGAAAATGGAAGAAGTTGGATTCTCGCATAGAAGAATCACCAAAATCCTTGAGATTATATTTGAAGAATCCTATCCCAACAGAAATAATATGAAAGAGATTAAGTTCTTCTTAAATAATGACTCTTCTCTAAACTTATTTTTTATGCATATAAATACCAGTGTGCACGTAGAAGAAGGAGACGCACACACAGAATACAGGAGGTACAAAAGAGATAGATAAATAAAGAAAGAGAAGAAAAAAAAATTGAAGGTTCTTCACAAAGCAGATCATACTCACCCATTGAAGGTCTTCAAGTTACCTCTCTCCCAAAAATAGGAGAGAACACATCCATTATACATTTGTTATCTCCTTAAGGAAGATATCATAGGAAGCTTAAAGATGATTCAAATCATGGATAG
>JAOXJP010110029.1:0-14136 GCA_025762735.1 Platanus orientalis
GGTTTAGAGTTCAAACCTACATCTTAAAATTATTTTTTTTTTAAATTCATGGGTCGGCCCGAAGCCCAGCCCGAGGCCCGGTCAATTAATGAGGGCCGGGCTCAAACCCCGGCCCGAGCCCGGTCTATAATTTGAGGGCCGGGCCTGGGCCTTCTATGGCCCAGCCCGAGCCCAGCCCGTACCCACCCCTACTTCTAACCCTACTTGAAGTACTTACGCATTATATTATCCATTTTCTAATACAAGTTTAATTTCTACAATCGTTTCTCCTATCCTCTTGACATTTATAACTTCCTCATTTATACCTCTACCTGCTATTATTCTTGCCCCATTTTCTTATTGACTTCTCCTAAGTACCATATTTTATAGCCATCAATTTCCTTGACTTTTTTATTTTTACTAAAAAGGCAATTCCTTTAATATTTTTTTCATTCCACTCAATCTCTATTAACCCTCTTTTTTTTTTTTCTTTTCTTGAAAGATAACATGGCAAGAATTTATTGAAAGCAAAACAAAGATACAAGCAAGTCTTCACCCAAAATGTGAAAAAAGAAAATAATAAGAAGAAAACAAAAAAACCAATAGACAAAAACCATAGGGTTACATCTCCTCATGCCATAAGAAATACCAATCCCTTTCCACAAAATCAACCCTTATAAAATTCCAATAAAAAAGAGCTCTATAAATAGATAAAGATAGGTCACCATGTGATGCGGACATCATGACCGAGATGATAATTGGGTCATGCTCACCTTTACTTTAGTTGTTCTTTTATTTTATTTTTTATTTTTTATTTTTTTGAGTCTCTTTATGTCTCTTGTTGGAAGGGGACAAACATTAGTTGAGGGTATATTAGTCATTAGTTGATTAATAGGGTATTTTTGTCTTTTAATTTAGCTTAAGGGAAATCTTGATATATGTGAGTGGGACTTGGGGGGTATTTTAGTCTCACAAACTCTTTTTTGTAACTAAACCTAGCCGTGGGGGCTTTATAAACACTCCCACAACTTGGGTTCTTTCATGATGAATAATATTGAATTTTGACTCTCACGTTTAGACACCTTGATTATCTTCTTCTTCTTTTTTTGAATGCAATCAAAGAACCTGAAAACCCTGGAATGAGTCTAGGTTTAGCCTAGTTTAATGGTGGTAGTAGAGGCTACTCCCTCTCCCCTTAGGTCAAAGGTCATCTTCCACCTTCTTAATTGTCCTTTTTGATAAAATGCCTTATTTCTGACTTTCTGAGATTGAACTGAAGATATCCCTGAGGGATTGATGTTTTTCATATAGAGATTGATATTTTGGGGTACTCTCATCACTCTGCACATACCTAGGATTGAAGTTCAGATCAGAGAAGTTCCCCTTCAACACTTTCCAAGACTTGACAGGTTTTTTTTTTTTACAAAAATAGAGTAGTCCAGGTGTGAATCCAATATAGAGCACTCACACAAAATCGAGTACAAGTTTGTGGAGAAAGGGATTGAAGTTTTGAAGTTTTCCCTAGTTGATACAGGGCCTTCACACGATCTAGCTGGTGGTGGGACCCATCCAAAAGGGCCCCACCTGATGAGATAATTCTGATTGTCTTCATAGAAGTCATGAAAGCAGGGCAGAAAGCTATTTTGGGAGATTTGCTTTAACTCCCTACATAATAGGGATTAATTTTAAATCTCTTTCCTAGGCTATTCCTAGGTATGTCACGATCCTAAGGAACCCATCTCTACATCCTATTTCAAGTTTTTGGATCAAAATCGAGGCTTTAAAATCAAGCCAGACATTAATTTGGGCAAAAACAGCACTTTACGATTCAGGCCATAGATTCCTATCTCTTAGGAATCTCGCCATGGGCTTTTGACCAAGTCTTCTACACTCCTGGATGATCATACAGCATCAAAGCTTATTCCCTAAAGTGCTGGGTATCACCTCTTGCAACCTGGTTCCAAATATGGCTGGTGGCATGACTTCTACAGCAACTATCCATTACAATCGCTTCAAGTTTGAGGTTTTTGATCAATTCGAATTACATTCTTCCTTCATTCCTTTCTTTGAAGCCTTATTCAACAGTTTTGGAGCAGCTACAAGGTATTTCTACATCTCTGCAATGGCTTATCCGAATCCTACAGGTAGTGCTCTTGATGGTCATGTGATATTGGTTGAGGACTGTTAGAGACTGTTACAAGCTGAGTTTTCCCTGTGAAATCTGATTTCTAGTAATCCTATGATCTCCCTAAACATAGCTTGATGATTCCCTAAGAGCTGTCCTATATTTCCATTGATCTGTTTCAAAAATTTTCATGATTCCCATACACTTTAATGCATGCTGAAATATTTCTACAGCAACTTAACAATTTTGACATACCTAATTTAATCTCTATTCACATCACATTTTTAGGTATAATATTGCTCAATATTTTGTAGCCTTGAATTCTTATCATGCATATTGAACCTAACCGAATATACTCATGATTTCATGTGTGGATGTGCAAGTAAGAATTATGTTTATGTTTTATCATTAATCTTACCAATTTTATTCCTAACTCCTTGTGCATACACCCACTAGTCCATATGCATGCTGCATCACCATGGCTCCTAATCTTGCCATAAAAAGTCATCAAATTCCTTTCCTTCCACAAGCCCTAACAAATGGCTCCTAGAAGACATGACCAGATATAAGGTAATCCCTCTAGGTCTCGAATCCACCATCCCGAGATCAACTCACTGAAATGGGGTTGGAAAGACCAGATCCGAAGGTGAGTGAGAAAGAAAGCCCAAATCAAAGTCATCATGTCACAATGCACAAAAAGATGATCTATCGATTCCTCTTCCTTCCAACAAAGAACACATATGTTTGCCAAATTCCAATATTTACTCTAAAGGTAGTTCAAGGTGAGAATTTTATCCAGATAAGCATTTCAAAGAAATGACACTTTTGAAGGAATGCCTAGGATCCAAATGCTTTTATAGGGGAACGAAGAAGACCTAGAGTTTACCAATCCCATGTATAAGGACTTAGGGGTGAGATTACCTTTACTAGAAATGGCTCAATCCCACCCATCACCTAACATGGGATCTGGTTTAATGCCTTTAAACAACTTAAACAGCCCACACATCTCACCTAACTCTCAATCATTCAAATTCCTATAAAGCCTAGGCAACCAAATATCACCCAAGGCATCAAACGAATCTGCAACAATCTCCATAGGATCTAAAGCCAGGGAATAGAGATTCTAAAAAGATCCTTACATGGAAGTTCCTCCATCCACCTGTCCTCCCAGAATCTAATCTCCCTATGAGACCCAAGTTTGAAGCGAGTAAATTTCCAAAAAATATCATCAATCTTTTGAATAAATTTCCAAATCCCACACCTATGCCTCACACGCACCTTCTTAGATTCTCATTCCAACTTCAAACCAAATCTAGCCATTGCCATTTTGTACCACAGACAATCTTTCTCAATCCCAAATCTCCACAACCATTTAGCCAACAACACTCTATTATGGCATCTAATCGATCCTAGTACAAGGCCCCCATACCATAAAGGCTTACAAATATCCTACCATTCAATTAGGTGAAAAAGATGTTGGTTATTTGTCCTCAAACACATTCATCAGATCCCCCTTAACAATGTCTCAACATTTCTAAAAAAAAATGATATGGTAAATCCATCCAGCCCCAGAGTCTTGTCCCCTTTCATGCTAGAAACAATCGTCCAAACCTCCTCTTCAAAAAACCTTCTTTCTAACAACATCTTCTCATTAGCAAAAATGCGATCAAAATCCATACCATCAAGAAGATGTTAGAAGGATTACTCCTCCTTATACAACTTCCCATAAAATTCTTCCACCTCACTTTGAATCTCCCTTTGATCATGGGACCACCTCCCGTCAATTGACAAGCCAAAAATCCCACTAGAACTCTTATTATAAGAAGCCATTTTATGGAAGAATTTTGTATTACGACCACCTTCCTTAAGCCAATTAATTCTAGACCGTTGTCTCCAAAAGTCTCCTCTTTGAGAGTTAACAAAAGGAACTTCTTTCTTAAGGCCTCCTACTCAACCATTTTCTCCCTCGAAAGATTACACTAATCTTCCTTCAAATCTAAATCATTAATTCTCACCCTACAATTCTCCTTGTTATCCTTTAGGGAACCACCTGAATTCTTGTTCCAATCTTTTAACTGGACTTTAAGAGCTTTCAACTTGAGAGAAAAAAAACCTAATGGGATTGCCAAAGTAAACCCATATGATTCCATTCCTTCTCCACCACTTCACTAAAATCTGACTCCAGAAACTACATCTCTTCAAACTTAAAAGAGGAAGGACCCCCATACAACCTATTAAGCTCCAAAACAGTAAGGATATGATCTAAAGTAGTTCTAGGCAAGGCCATCTAAGAGTGATCAAGAAATAAATCTTCCCATTCACCACAATAGAGGAAACGATCTAATCTACTCAAAGAAGCCTGGTTTTGAAAGATAGACCAAGTAAATTGTTCACCTTTAAGGGGACCATCAATCAAACTCCATCTTTCAATAAAATCCTCAAACTTATCCATTCTAGAGTTCCAACTACCATCCCCTTTTCTTTCCCAAGAAACCAGACCAAATTGAAGTCCCCCCCAATCCACTAAGGCAAATCCCAATGATCCTTAATATCATCCAGCCCCATAAGAAAATTATCAACCTCAGCCCAACGAGGACCATAAACCCCTGCAACAACCCATTCCTCAATATTCATCCTAAGTTTGCATCTAATGGAGACCGAAAAAGGAACTTGACCCAAGCTCCCACTCTAAGACCTCAATCTTAGAATCATCCCAAATCAAAAGGATTCCCCCAAAAGCCCCCTATGAAGGAAGAGCCAACCAAGCCGAAGTCCTATGCCTCCAAACCTCCTCACACATCACTTGGACCTGTAAACATAAGATATCAGGCTTTAACTTACAAATGTTTTGATTAATAGTAACCCATCTTTGTTACCAAGACCATGAACATTCCATAAGAGAATTTTTAAATCCATTAATCACACATTCATAAAACCCCTTCCTTTCCTCACCATATCTTCACTCAACCCATCCTCTTTCCGGTCATAATTAACACTACTCTCTAGTTTTTTAGCTCATTTTCTTGCCTTTTGCACAGAACTGATTTTGACTCACCTGCTCCTTGATCTTTTCTACATTTCAACTCTTTTTTTTTATATAAATAAAATTTTTATTAAGAGAAAAGGGATGAGAAATCCCCAAAGACAACAACAAAGACAAACAAAAGGTTAATTACAAGAGAGCAAAAGACCCCAATCTCTTTTAGCATTGGACACCGAAAAGTCCCCTTATATGGTTGCTCGCCAACGCCCAAAAACAAATCAAATCCTTTGCCTTGCTAAAGATATGGAAAGTTGGTTCTGAGCAACCTTCAAAGATCCTCTTGTTGCACCCTAACCAAATTACCCAACACACTGCCGGGCATACCAAGTTCCATAGAAGCCTTCCTGATGAGGACATTGGGTCCAGGCACGAGTTCCAGACCTACCAGAGGAAGCGCAAGAAAGAGGGACCTATCATATGTTTCTAGCATAGTTTTATTTTATTATTTTATTTATTTATGTCTTTTGTTGGAGGGAGACACATGTTATAAGGGTATTTTATTTTTTAGGTAGTTAATTGGATATTTTGGTTATTATTTGTAGTTAAGGAGTATTTTGGAGAGGAGATTATTATACATGGGATATTTTAGACCTCTTTCTATTTTTTGTACATTAGACCTAGCTGTGGGGCTTTATTTAAGTCTCCCATGACTTGGTCTCTCTTCATGAAATATTATGTGTGAATTTGAGTTTGTTCTCACGTTGAGTTCCCCTTCTTCCTTGTGTTTGCAAGTTGAAGCACCTAAAACCCTAGAATGGGACTAGACCCCCACCTAGTTTAACACTAGTGGTGGAGGCCACTCCCTCCCCTTGGGTTAAAGGTTCTTCCTCTTCCTCTTCTTTTTTTTTTATCATATTTTCATATTTTATTCTTTTTAAAAACTAAAGTTGTTGTAGAAGATTGACTACCTACACTTGAAGTTAGAAGTTTTGATCATCTCAACACTTCCTGAGCATCACTAAGACCTGGTTGACCACATCTACGATGATTATCGTGTCATAAATTCAGTTTTGAAGATTTTTACATCAGATTACAAAGTGCCAGGCGTGAAAACAAGTTCTGGAGTCTTTGTGGAAGATCGAATACGAATTCCCAACAATAACAGTTTTTGACGATTGAATTTTACTAAGGTATATTGCACCCCTGGACGATTCTACAGCTACTAGCAAGGCACCCTAAAATCCCTTTGATCCAAAACTACATACAGGGTTATCCTAACCCATGCGTGAATGAGCTATTAGAGGAGATTTTAGAAGATCAAGCTCCTACAACAATAAACCATAGTTTGGGTTGAATTGATTATTTAAGAAGGCACTAAACCTTTGGATGATCCATCCTAGACAGTCCTTCCACTTTTGTTTGTTGATTTGAAAGAGTTCCTTTGAGTATTACCCACCCCAGGCGTTAAAGAGACTAGAAATCCACCTGGAGCAAATCGGCTACCATTCTCACATCACTAAAGATTTTGAAGATTTGTCTTCTCCTGAGTACTCTACCCTCCTAGACGATTCTGCTGGTGCATACAACTTGTTCAAAATTTCTCCCAACATAAAACCCAAAGTTGGGCTTATACAAGCTGGCGGCACACCCTGTTTTAGGGGTGGATTTTCAAATTTTCTCTAAATCATTATTCTCGGCCAGTTTCTTGCGGAATTATTCATGCACTTATGCTAGAAGACTGAAATCAAGCTATTACCAGTGAAATCAAGGTATTAATCCTCTCTTTGAACCCTCTTTTCAAATTCATATAAATAGTTATTTGTTGGCATGATGTGGCATTTGGCTTGGAGTTGAATTTTCAATTATCTTGCCTAAATCTACCACCTCTAACCCTACTATCTAAGCCTAAACATAATATGACCCATTTCTAAACCTTTCAGGCTAAACCTTGAGTTTGTTGGACTGTTTTGTCTTTTTTATTCTGGTCTTATTTGAGCACTTTTGAGGACATTTTCAGTTATAATATTTTTCTAGGCAGCAATCCTTAGTTTTTTCATTCCCTAATTTGGCTTTATAATCAAATACATTATTTAGACCTTTTATTTGGTTATTATTTTATATGCCCTAATTTCTCTACTGCAAGATGAATACAACTAATGAATTGCCTGAATTTGTATTTAAGTTATGTAAGTAAGAATCTAATTTATTACTCTTTACTACTTTAGTAATTTTATTCATATCTCATGTACTCACACTCACTATCCTACATGCATATTGCATCACTTCCTTTCTTTGAGACCCTCAATAACTTCCATGAAGCCAATAACATAGTCATCCTATTTGGAAACACCGAAGATAGATGTCTCTCTCTAAAAAATTTATCCCAAATTTCGGAGGCAAATGGGCAATGAATAAATAGGTGATCACCACTTTCATCTTCTTTTAAACCCAGGGGGCAAGCATTTGGAATGATCATACCACACTTTTGAAGTAAATCAATAGTAGGAAGCCTGATGTAGATCAATTCCAAAATGGTCAAATAATTATAAGATTCAAAACGCAGAAGCAAGATATTTCAAAATTTAAATTGTAAAGCAATTAAGTAGCCACAAAATAAGAGAAATCAATAAATAGAATGGTAAAATAGATGTTAGAATGAAAATGAACAAAAAAGATGAAAATAAGAAAAAAGACCCAAAAATTGTAATTCTGTAATTTCTGGACAAAAACTCAAAAGTTTCTAAAATTATCCTGATCGTATATCAAAAAAATATGAAAAATTTGCAGGATGATTTTGACCTCTATAAGGAACATGAGTACCAAATTTCAAGTAATTCCGATAAGTCTAGCTATATAAAATAATATAAACTTTTAGATTGTAAAATCTTGAAATTCAAGAAACCAGAAAATTAGAGGTAGAAGATGGATCAAGAACTATATGAAATTAAAGAGAAACTTGAAGAAACTTGTGTGGATGGTAAGAAGATTAACCAAGGAACAAAACCTTAAAATAAAAATCAAGAAAAGATAAGAAAGAAGTGGGTCTTAGTAAGAGGATTCAAGAAAACTAGAAAAATATTAAAGAGATGAAGAAGAAGAAGAAAGAGAGGGAATAGATACCTTGAGGAAAATCACCAATCCTTCTTAGGAAATCACCAACACAAGTTCAAGCTTAAGAAAATTTGAAGAGTTTCAACCGTATGGAATAGAAGAGAGTAATTTAATCTCAAAATTTTATTTAAATATTCATTAAAATTTTAGTACAAACCATAGGGGTTGTTTTATAAGCCAAGACCCCCTCTAATTCAATTATAACCATCAAACACAAAGATACTCTCTCTCTTAAATCATGTGGAGGAGATTTCTCCCTACAAAAACCCTATTTTGAAGCTAGTTACAACTTTGTCCAATATAAAAAAGTAAAATTTCACCCATGTCCTACTCTAATAACTAGTGAAAAACATAAAATAAACTAATAAACTCTCTACTAGACCTCTCTAAAATAAAACCAAACACTTCTATGTTGCTCTCAAGTTCCTCCTTACTCTTCTTCATGCGTGGACCCTACCAAAGCCATAAGTGGGCTCCACCTTGCCTCCAAAATGGCAAGTGACCCGAAAAAACTCTAAATTTGCTCCAAATCGAAACAAATCTCTTCATTCTAGTTGTAGCCCTTGTAGTCTTCCATAACCTTCACTTATGCATCCTACTAACCCCATGGGTGGGTGACGTGGGTCCCACCTAGGCTTCCATGTCCTCATTAAAGCCATTTTGTAATCGTTGTCCACAAAAAGAACACAACTTTGGATGGGTTATGAAGCTTCTAAATATAAGTCCAAATACCATTCATTTCAGCCCCATTCCAGCGAGCCTTTATGCAAGATTTAACTGAGAAAACCCCAGTCTTAAAAAGAGTCCAGCTCATGTAGTCATCCACCTCCATAGCTACATTTCAACTCTATCGGCCTGAACAACTCCATAGCTTCTTTTTTGCATCCATCAAAGGATAACCCCAAAAAAAGGACTGAATTACCCTAGCTTTTCCAAGATCCATTCCAACAGATAAACTTCACTGCATTCCACAACCCCTTTAAGCAATTGGCATGACCCATCCCCCTCCTTTCTAGATGGCATAACCTCACTCAAAGACAAGGTTCAAAATGTCGGTGTCGGTGGAAATATCGGTCAGGCTAAAATAAGGCATATATTGGAAATGTCGGAAATATCGAAAAGAAATATTGTAAAAATCGTGAAAACTTGAGAAGCATATAACTACATATGCACAGGGAAACAAATAGATTCATTAAGAATGATAGCTTATTTTAGTATACTTGTATTTTAATATTCTTTAAAAATACACATGCATACATAATGGTTGACAAAAATACTATAATCTAACCGCATAAGCAGAGGGGAACAACTAGATTCTCATGCTTTTCTTCAACTTCTTTCTCTCCCTCCTTTTACTTTCTTTGAAATTTCTCGTTTTTCTTATAATTTTTTATCATAACAACACAATGTTGATATTAGGTAATAATGCACAATGAAAGAGGAATATTCACTCAAACACACCAACATCGTACATCATGTTGACCAAAAAATGAATTTTTATAATGTACTTTATGTTACATGTCGGTATAGGAATATGTCGTGTTGGTCCTGGTAGACATGGACATATGTCGGAAGATATTTGATACCATGTTTTTATTGCCCTTTGAATTTATTGTTTTTCACATGCATTTTGAGCATGTCAATACACTATCAACATTATGAAATAATACACTGTAAAAGGGAATATGTGCTCAACACATTAACATCGAACACCATGTCGACCGAAAAATTGAAGTTTTATGAAGTAGTTGATGTTTCATGTTGCAATAGATAATGTTACGTGTCAGCCAACATGGAAAATATGTTGAGCAACATATATGGCGTTTCCAGACATTTGAAACCATGGTTCTATGTAAGTACGAGCAAGCTACATACTATTGTGATAATATTACAAGGGAAACTTTTACATGCAACCATGTTAACTTCATAATGCATAATGGTAGCATAGCAACAAAGGTCATGAAGTATATATCAAAAGGATCCTTTATAGATGTAAATGCTAAACGAAGTAATGAAGCATAAGTCCAATTATCAGCAAAGAAAAAGAAAAGTGTAAATCCAATTGACAAAAAAATTTGTTTCCAACATCTATTTCTTGTTGGGTTATGATTAAAAGAAAACCCAAAATTTGAATCTCTGACAAGTGAATGAACCTCATGCTTTTCAAATAGCTTTTTGTACAAAAAATAATATTATTTCATTTAGATCACAGGATGTGGATCACAATTTAATTCAAAACCATGACCTTTGTTTTTAGCTCAAATTGCAAGACTAAAAGTTAACCGTGACCTTTGTTTTTTGGTCTTCAGACCTTGGATTTTTATTATTTGGCTAAGATCTTATTTGAATTGAACTGTATGTTCCGAACTTTAAAATGCATATCATAGTATTTTGACAATAATGCTCCTTACACATCCCATATCCCTTTAGAAGGTGATGGCATTAAAAAAGTACCCTCTTTATTTAAGAAAGGTGATTATTGGTGAATACAAAATCAGTAAGTTGGGTTACCCCTGAAGAAGCATCCCAAACACGTTGTTATTAACTCAAAAGCTACAAAATGCACACAGAGAACAAATTCAAGCAATTGAATGATGACAAATAATAAATGCATCAGACTGCATATAACTAATCTAATAGCTTGTCCTTTCGAGAAAATCAACATGCATATATGGATGGGAGAAAAAAATGACAAGACAGGATAAATTGAAATTCATACCACAGACCTCATAATCTTTCACCCGGAAGATTGGGCTAAGCATTGCACACTGAAGAGCGCATCCACGGGCCACACACTCACTTGCATTCAGTGTCCGGCTAGGCTCCCTCCCAAAAAATGAAGCTAACATTCTAGTAATAGCCGGAATCCGAGACCCTGAACCCACGAGCTCAACCGAATGGATCTTATCCACAGTCAAACGTGCATCAGACAAGGCCTTACTACAGGGAACTCTAATCCTCTCCAATAAACCAGAGGACAGTTTCTCAAACTCCTCCCTTGTAATAAAACCCTTCACATCTATCTCATCCATCAAGCACTCGATATTCAGTGGTGCCTCTGCATTTGCACTCAGGACCTTCTTCAACTTCTCGCATGCCACCCTCAGCCTGATAGAGGCCCTTATACTAGAATAAACATCGATATTATACTTTTCCTTAAACTGTGCTGCAAAATAATTAAACAAAACCTCGTCGAAGTCCCTCCCCCCCAAACCTCTATCAAAAGAATGAGAAATCATTTTCATATGGTTAGCCTCAAATGATGCAACAGAGACCTGTGTGTCACAATGCCCAATGTCAATGAACACAACATAAGTAGGACCTGCACTGAAGAAATCCGTCTTGTAAATCCCATAACCAAGTGCAGTGGCAGTACAATCATGCATCAATCTCAATGGTTTCAATCCAGCTATGGCTGCAGCATTCAAATAAGCACGTCTCTGCAAATCTGTGAAGTAGGAAGGAATCCCGATCACACAATCTGAGACTGGAGTTTCCAGATTCTTCTCTGCTAATTGTTTCAAATGTGAAAGGAGCATTGCCAATATCTGGACCGGAGTGAACTTCTGGATCTCACTCATGTATTGAAAATGGATCAAAATGCCACCATCAGCACCTTCCGAAGTCTCAAAGGGTAAGAGCCGGAGTTCATCCTGAACATCAGGTTGCCTGAAATTAAGTCCAATCAGCCTCTTCACCTGAGACATTGTGGATTTCGGATTCATGGTAGCAGAAGCAGCTCCAGCAGAGCCCAAGAACCGTTGTTTCTCACCAAACGAAACCACAGCCGGTGTTTCACGCTTAGATTCATCGTTCAGCAAAACATCAATCCCCCGGTGCTTTGCTGCTGCAACGACACAATTTTCGTTCCCGATATCAAACCCCACCACACTCATCTCAACTCAAACAGACCATAAACCTCACAAATTCAACAATAAATTGAATAGAAACCACTGAAAAGGTCCTAGATTCGATCCATCATCACAGTGACCAGATTTCCAAATTCTATAACAGTTCATCCATGATGTCATCAAATTCCATAACAAAATCGTAAATTTACTGCATCAACAATTAAACATTCGATCAATCACCCCCCCCCCCCAAAAAAAAAAAAAAAGTTCAAAACAAATCACCCTCAATTCATCAAATAGGCCTACATTCCGTAAGCGCAACCTTAAACATTGAATGGAATCAACCACACAACCTCACTCTATCAAGAATAACAGCTCAAAATTCAAGGAAAACAAAAACATAAACTGAAAGTCTCAAATCTTCCACCAGTATCTAATTAACAATCAGAAACGAATAGAACAAAAGAGTAAACATTCTCCATTAAAAACAAGGAATTTTAGCTTTAACGAAACAGATACGGATAGAAAGATAAGAATCAGAAATACCTGGTTCGGTTCAGGAAAAATAGAGGGAGAAAAGATGGAACGAAGAGAAAACCCTAGAATTTGCAGAGATAGAGATTGGTGGATATGAGTGGTGAGTGGTGACTAAGAGAGGTAACCCGGCCTTCGCTCGCGTAGAGTAAAAATGATCCGAGTTTGAAACGTAAAAGAAGAATTGACACTGCAGGAACGGGGGGAGCACTAGAGGCCAGCAGCGGCATCTATTTCACCGGGCTGCCCGGAAAATAAGGGTTGGTTCTAAATTCGTGACTAAACAGCGCCAACCACCAAACTCGCACGCCGATGCTTTGTGAAATTCCACGTCAGCTCCATTAATATACGGTGGGCCCATGTACGTTCAAAGGTTCATCAGAAGAGCGTGAACGTATATAATAGGGTTTGTATGGCTGTGGTGGCATGCGAGTCTCCTCTGATATCAGCCGCTAGTGTACCCCTATGCGTGAGCCACATACACAAAGGGGGTGTATGGCTGTGATGGTACATAGGGCCTGAAATAATCTGCGACACCTCAAGGGACACTTAGGGAGGGGGAATCAATTCACTTTTTGGGGGTGATGCCTTCGGGGCTGGCGCATGTCATACCAGCCCGGCACATAGGGGACTCAAATCCTCTGAGACAAAAAAATTTAGTACATTGTCGTGAGCCGAAACACAAAGTGGGGGTGGGGCCGGCTAAAAGTGTATGGACCCCACCCCCTTTGTGTCTCAATTCATGACGGCACCAAGGATACGAGTTCAGCAGAGAGGATACAACTCTTACATGATATGTATGTGGCCCATCAAACCATCCATTTAGGGACTCATATCCTCTGTGTCACGATGAGCCACAGGCACAAAGGATGTGGGGCCTACAAAAAGTGTATGGGTCCCATCCCCTTGTGTTTGTGGCTCATTGTGGTGCACCCTAAGGTCGTGCAAAGGATATGACTCCTATATGATATGTATGTGACCCACCAAACCATCCATCTAGGGATTTGTATATCTTCTGCGCCACCTAACGGTGAGCCACAAACACAAAAGGGGAGGGGCCCTGCAAAAAATGGCACAGAGGATATGGCTCCTCCATCTTTACCGTCCAATTTCTGGGGCCACGTAATTTTAACAAACTAGGACAGGTTTTCAATGAAAAAGAATTGTTCTTACTAAAAGTTTTCGTAGAAAGTTCTATTAAATAGGATTCTGGATTCTAAATTCAGTTTTTGGGTAGAGTAATCAAATTGGATTCTAGATTCATCAAATAAACAAGCTTAAGACGTAAAAAGAGTGCCAGCAATGGCATCGATTTCACTGGGCTGCCGGGGAAATAAGGGTTGGTTCTAAATTCGTGATTATAAATAGGATGGATGGGGGGAATATCACCTGCGCCGACCCCCTTTGGGCGACATTGTGAGACAAGACAGAGGGGGAAGTATCATTTCACTTTTTGAGGGTGATGTGACAGCTCCAAAAAGTGAAATGATACCCACGATGTGTCTCGTCTCATGACGTCTCACAAAGAGGGTCGTCGCAGGTGATGTGAACCC
>JAOXJP010110040.1:0-14136 GCA_025762735.1 Platanus orientalis
CTCTAATTTCATCATTCTCAAAATATATCTCACACATCCCAATTGCACTTCTCAAGTGCATGAACCTTTTCGAATCAAGTGGCTTTGTGAATATATCGGTCAATTAATTCTCAATTTCAATAAACTCAAGGAAAATCACTCATTCCGCTAGATTTTGAATGAAGTGATGCCTAATATCTATTTGTTTAGTGCGAGAGTGTCAAACAAGTTTCTTTGAGATTTGAATAACACTCTTGTTGTCTACAAGCAATTCCATCACCAATTGCTTGAGACCATAGTCTTTCATCATTTGCTTCATCCATAGAAGCTGAGTGCATCCACTTCTTACCACAACATATTCGACCTTACTAGTTAACAGAGATATAAATTTTGTTTATTGTTGTGCCATTTTGCTCAGGTGTGCCAGGGCATGTAGTCTGGTAAACAATACGAGATTCATCAAAAAAAAGAAGAAGAAAAGCCACCAGAGAGATACTCTCCCCCATTATCGGAACGAAATATATGAATTTTGGCATCAAACTGTGGGGAGACCATATGAACAAATGACTTAACAACAGAGAAGACATCAATCTTTGTTTTTAATAAATATACCCACATAGTTCTACTGTAATCATCAAGAAATGTAACAAAGTAATAGAAACCAAATAGAGACACTGTAGGGGAAGGCCCCCAAACATCAGAATGCATAATATTAAAAGGAACCGAACTTATTTTATTACTAATTAGGTAAATAGTGCGACAATGTTTCGCAAGTTCACAAGGTTCACAACGCAACTGAGAAGAAGAATGAAATAAATGAGGAAACATTCTCTTTAGTAAAGCAAAGGAAAGATGACCTAATCTGTTGTTCCATTGCACTAAGTCCTTGGAACTGCTCTTATTCGAATTGTTCATCAAAGTAGACACTTACTAGACTTGTGAAGCAACCAGAGAGGAAGTATCCAACAAGTGCAAGTCGTCTCTCTCAAACCCCTGGCCAATCATCCTCCTCATCTTCAATTCTTGAAAAACATAATGAGAGGGAATGAAGGTAACACTACAGTTGAGGGATTTTGTAATGTGACTAATAGACAAAAGATTGAGAGAAAAATTGGGAACATGAAAAACTGAGGAGAGATGCATGGAAGGAGTGGCAATATGTCTCATTTACCAACAATGGAGGAATAAGATTCATCAACAATACGAACCTTATCCCTCCCTAAATAGACATGATAAGTAGAAAATAAAGAGGACATACCAGTCATGGGATGGGATGCTTTAGAATCTATGACCCAAGAGCTAGAGGGAGCAGAAAGAGACGCATTAAGAGCAAAGGTAGAGATACTTGAGTGAGAAAATGTGGAGGTGGAGACTGTAGGAGGAGGATCCAAAGAGGCTGCAAACCAATGAAATTCCTCAACCTACTCACAGGACAAGATCCCATCTGATGTAGGAGTAGGAGTAGGAGTAAGAGTAAGAGATTCTGATGGAGCCACGGAAGGCACTGAGGTAGCAGAATGAGCACTAGAGTGACTACTGCTAAAACAGTTGTTACCTTTCCCCCGAGGAAAAGAACGGCCCTAAGAATCGGGAGGACGAGCATGAAGATTCTAGCATGTATCTTTGGTGTATCTACTATGTCCATAATGCTCACATTTTAGTCTATCATGGTCATCAGGAATACTGCCAAACCTACCACCTCAACCACGGCTACTACTCCTGCGACCACCTCATTGGGAAGAGGAAACCAAGGCTGATTTCTCTACTTGAGAAGGCTATGATATCGTACAACATCACTTTTCCTCACAGTTGAGAGAAGCATACACTTCATACAAGGATAGGAGAGGAACCTTACCAAGAAGGTTAACTCTCAATTGTTCATACTCTGGATTCAAACCAGCCAACAATTCATAAATTCAGAACTCCTTAACATGTCGGGCATAATCAGTAATATCCTCCTTACATTTAGGCTTGAATGTAAGATAGTGATCCATCTCCTCCAACATTTCTTTGAGAGAAGAATAGTATGTTGCTAGGGGAAGATCTCCTTGTTATAACTGAGAAATACTTTGTTTCAATTCATACACCTTTGTAATATTACCCATTTCAGAATAGGTTTCAACAACTGAATCCCAAATTTTCTTTGCAGTCTTAAGAAGTAAATAATGACGACTTATCTCTAGCTTCATGGAGTGTAGAAGCCAAGACATGATTGTGGCATTCTTAGTTTTCCACTTTCGATACTTTGGCTCAGTAACACTTGGAATAACCATCTCATCAAGTATATATGCTTCTTTGTCCTTGCCACTAATATAAAAAAAATGTTGGCTGAGACCAAGCCAAATAATTTGTCCCATCAAACCGTACTGCTGTAATCAATGCATTAGGAACTTCTGAAATATTATTGCCACCACTAGGATCAACATTCCCTGAAGGGTTAGAGGTTTCACTTTCTTCAGACATGTTTGGAACTCAATACCTCTAACAAAACTCGGCACAGCTACCCGACAAGTATGATTCCACTAAGTATCACCTAAGTGCAGGTTTACACTGCCTGTAGCTTCCCACCAACATACAAACACAAGTCAAACAACACCTGTAATATCACTCACCACAAGGTACAAGGCTAGACAGCCTTTAACGATGGATCTGGGAGCCCAAATCAGCACCGGAACACCCTCAAAGGGTCAACCATCACAACCAACAGCCATGAGCAATCACAAAGGAGGATCAACCAAGTTCCAACATCATTTGAACCAAAAAATCACCAAAAAAAGGTGAAAAATAACATCAGGCGTCAAATATAGAGGGAAAAAACACTCATAGACACCTCGATTTGTAACCAAATTGATCCAAACCAATTTTGAATGACTCCCCACTAAAAAAAGACCCATCCACTGGCAAACAACCCCCAAAAAAATTCCCAACCTGATCGTATCGATCAATTTTTTCAAATTTGGGAAATTTCTAGTTCTTCAAAACTGTTAGAAAAACACACTTCCGATCATCAAAAAATTCAGAAAAAAATCATCATAATTCTTGATAAATCATTTTGAACCAGATCCTTAACCTTTCGAGATCTGACATCGTACGACATTGCTGATGTCAGCGTACGACCTGTTGATGTCAGCAGTGTTCTTCGCTGTTCTTCGTCGTCACTCAATCCAGGATCAAAACTCCTTTGGCTCTGATACCAACTTGGAGTATCTCGTGTGATTTAGTTAGGGTTTAGGTGTAAGTAAGAGAGGGGGAACTAAATACATCAAGGTAGATAGACATTAGTATTGCCTTCGTTAATTATCGAAAAAAATAAATAAATAAAGCCACCATTAGTATTGCTCACAACCCTTTCCAACCTGATAGAACTAATACATCAAGGTGGATAGACATTTCATTAAGGAAAAGTTACAAACTGGGCAAATATGTATGCTCTTTGTAAAGACAAAATGTCAGTTGGTTGATGTATTCACAAAGGGCCTTTGTAATCCTAGTTTCAGTTGTATTGTTGGCAAACTTAGTATGCATAATATCTACATACCAGCTTGAGGGAGAGTTGTATTACATGGATATATGAGGTTACACATGTAATGGTACATATGTCTTCTATTTGTACAATATAAGGGTATACTTGTAAATACCAGTAGATGTATTCTTAGCTATGTTGATATGTGAGACAAAGTATGTGAGAGGGTTTCGAACATTCTCCATACGTATTCTATTTTCCCCAATTCCTTCTTCTACTTCTCTTTCTCCTTCTTCCTTTTCTTTTTCTTCTTCTTCTTCCGTTACTTCTCCTACCTTGAACCCTAAATACACATAAATCTACTTCCTTTTCTGCAAAGTTTGTGTGGAAGTCTCAGGTCCCATCCAAGATAGCTTTCTTGTGACCGGCCTACTTTGACAAAATCTTAACCAGCGATCACCTTATCACGAGAGGCCACACAATTCCCAATACATGCTGCAGTGACACAGAGACAGTAAATAAATGTGTTCCCTTTTCTTCAATTTGTTTGCTGCCTCCTGGGTCACATTCAGACCTTGGAAGAGCTGATTTGATCAGGGATACTGGCCCCAAGAGGAACTCTTTCTGAAAAAGGCATAGTTTTTTGGAGAATTGCCCCTTTTGCCATTTGTTTGGGGCTGTGAAACAAACGGACGGCAAGAATCTTCAAAGGGGCTAGCTATGATCTTTCTAACCCTTAGAGAATATTTTGTGTCCAATGTGCTTTTAAACTTCCCATTTGAAGATTTATAAAGGAATCGGTTACCAGGATCTAGTGTTTGAATGGGAGTCCACAGCTTTAAGCCATTTCTTTTTTCTTTTCTTTTTTTTTTTCTTTTTGGATGGATACAGCTTTTAGGCTTTTTTTAGTTGTCAAATTTTGTTTCAGCTATAAAGTTCAGTCTTTTTAAGTTTCTTCTTCAATAAAGTTTACCTTATTTATTGGGCGGGGGGGAGTGGGGAACACAGTCGGTGTTGGGATCAATTGTTTAGAAAATAGTGTCATTTGAAAGAGCTACCTTAATCTAAACTGATGTAGAAAGTTACAGTCAAATACTGGAAGGTATCATCTATTTTGAAGTTTTAGTTTAATTAAGAGCTTATGTAGATAAAAGTTTAGTTAAGCTTTGTATAGGATCACTCATGGTAAATACGGGTCACATCTATATAATTAAAAGTTGGAGTTATATTGATGAAATAAAATTCTGGTTTTTCTCTTGGCTGTGCAGACTGTTCTAGTTTCTAAAAGTTCTTTATTGTTATTTTGGACTCTCGCTTTGTTTTCATAATATTTTGCACAAAAAATTCAAAATCAACCATTGACTATAACACTGACCGAATTTTCATTTTGACCCCCAAAAATAAGGCCCGAATAAGTGATGGAAGTCAGACTTTTATTTTCATAAAAACCAATGGCTTATTAAGCTATTCATATTGAATAACTTGAATTCGAATATAATTCCAAATCAATTTATAATCTAATTACTAATTTACTTGCTCCACGTGGGACCCAAACATAAACATACATCCAACTGAAGAGAGCTAGGGATTGTCCAACAATGGACTAATCAAAGACCAATAGCTGGTCCAAAGGAAGCCTGCATTAGGCCCAATAAGAAGCCCATTCTAGACCCATGTGTAGGCCCAATTAGTCGAAAATAGGGCTGTTTGGCGGATTTTGCTGGTGCTGGTTTCACGTCAACTCTTGCATCATATTTTATGTAACTGCTTCTATGCAAACAATAATATCTTGTACAAATTTCATTAGCAAGCATGAACTTGAACTGCATTCTTTCATAATAAATAAAGTACATTCTAGTAATGAACGTGAATCATTAATTCCTCTAGACATTAATTTAACATTTGGAATTGGTAGTTTATTAAATATTACTTATTACCAGACTTACTGTTCTAGTGAACCCATGGTAAGGCTTTGCTTGAGGGCTTGTTTGTGGGTTACTTGAGCAAATTTAGATCATTGAGCTCTTCTGAATAAGTTGATGTTTCATCTCACTTTCATGTATGCTATTGGGCAGGCCTGCTTGCGATGTTGCTATCTCGGGTCTAGGATGGATAACTGTGGAACTCGTAAGCAAGCTGCAGGAGAGTTCTGATGCAAGTTCTGATGAATGCATCAAAGAATTGTGTTTGGCTGTTCATGTCCCAAAGCCGGTTGAGATTTTTGTTCGGCCTCCCATGCCCGTGGGGAAGGTTGGAGGAGAGTGGTACCAGTATCGGGAGTTGACAGAGAAGGAAGAGGAGTCAAGACCGAAATGGTATTACTGATGTTATTAATCTTTGCTGCTCTGTGGAGTAAAATCAATTTTCATTTATTTACCCCTGTAAAAATATTAGTTTCTCATTGTACATGCGTGAGTTGGTGTGATAGTTGGTAATGAAGTGGCTTTTCTTTATCCATTCTTTGTTCTACCAGCCTCATTCTCTGTTTTTTACTACTGTAATGCTGCATCTTTGGAGGAAGCATCAAAAGCAAACAAAAATATATGCAGGCATTGATGTTCAGAAGGTCCACAACTGCACTAAAAATTAGGTGAGAACGAATCTTGTGAGAACTGTGAAAATGGCATCAGGATACGGACACATCGGCGCCGAAAAGTGATAAGTGCCCCCCCAAAATGCAAATCACTTTTTGGTACTGATGTGTCAGCCCCTCTGGTGCCGTTTTCACGGTTCTCACGAGATTCGTTTGCACATAATCCAAGCCCCCACAACTGGCATTAAAGGGTGGAGAAAATGCCTCAAGCCAATGTCCTAGTACAGGTGCTACGGCACTTAAATAACCCATGCCATGCTATACTCCCAAGAAAAAGCTCAAATGACCTTCAACCAAAGGGTACTGTACCCAAAACTGGTGCAAGTGGATGGTTAGAGAATACCTAGGGGCACAAGACAAATCTCCATATAACTCTGGCAAAATACCCCCATAACTCCAGGAAAAGAGGTGCCTCTTCACGAAGAGGATCACAGTGACCAGGCCTGGCTGAATATTTTCCAAAAACACAGGTGTTGAGTAGCATATAGGTCAAATAAGGCCCACTTTGATGATTGTAGGTATTTGATTTGTTGCCATATGGATCAGGAACAGTCAGCGTTATCGTCTGACTGGTCTATGGGTTTCAAAAGTATCAACTTGATTGGATGATTGCAACCTTCCGCTGTTTCACCTTCTTTTAAAACAATAGAAGGATATAATAGAAGACTATCTAGGAAAAGTCAATGGATTAGATGGTCATGGTTCTTTTGATCAAGATGGCCTGGGAAATGGCCACTGTATGAATAATAAGCCCTGTTGTATGTGCATTGTAATCAATGGTCTAGAGTTCTATAGGCAGAAATCAGGACTAGTGGTACCTATTAAGGGAAGTCATCAAACGTTCCAATGGGTTCTACTTATGATTGTTCTAGTGGATGTCCAATTCAAGTGGAAAGATGTTTTCCACCATGGGTTTAAAGATGCAATTCACCTTTTTTTGTCGCGTGTCAGCACAAAATTGGTGCTTGATTGATGTTGGACACCTTTTTTTTCAATGGATTGGTCGGATCTCGGATAGGTGTTAGGAGTCTTAGGACTCCTGCCAACACAAGGTAGGGTATGGATGTTAAGTTTGCTGTGATAAATCAGCGTACTTAGGTGTAAATACGCACACACAAAAATGCACAGAATTCTTACTGTTCACTTCCTCAGGAAGCAATGTCCACAGGCCACAAAACAAGCTAATATTCTTCACAAAGAATAGTTACAATTTTTTGCTTTTCTTTTTTCCTTTTCCCCACTTCATTTTCTTCCCCCCTTTTTTTGATTTTTTTCTTTTCTGTTTTTTCCCTCTTCTTCGGAAGTGCAAAAACCATTGCTTCATTGGCCTCCATAATGGAAAGAACTGTTAGCAATGTTTAAGTGAGATGAACAAGGTATCCATGGCTGATGTAGTGACGTGGCTTCTCAGCTTGGTATGTTGGCTCAAACTTTGAAGTAGATCAATCATTCAGTTGATAGAGCACATTTGTTCCAAGAGCTGAAGAAAGTTGTAATAACTTAATCATTCTTCGAACAGCAAAACACCAACGACCTCTTGCAACCTACAGGTTTTTCTTTTCTATCAGAAACATTCCTATTATTGCCAACGGTCTTCCAACAACCTCCTTCCTTTCGGTTTTGCTATTATTCGATTGATCTCTTCCCATTCTTTGAATTTTTCGTTCTATGGCAAAGTAATATCTTTTCTTGATACCTCCACCTATCAAAGGGGAGACCCTAATTACCCACACCAAAAAATACATGAGATCAAGAAATAAAGGGGCATAAATTCTTTAACAGTAAATAAATGAATGAAAGAACAAAAAATACTATATCATGTGATTAGATATACTTACTCAGTAGTAACCAGGGTTCTTCATAAACATCATACTCGGCTACAAAGATTGATGGAAGGGGTAGTCCTGAGACCTGGTTCCGGAGTAAAAATTGAGCAGAAACCTGTAGCCACAAGGAATCACTACTCTGGTCATTTTTTCCTTCCCCTCTCTCTCTCTCTCTCTCTAAAAACAACAAATCCTCGATCAATCAATCACTATCCACAAACACTTGCACCCAGCACATAAGCTTTATGAGAGTTATTTGATAGAGAAGAACGAATATTTGTCAGATTATCACGTGAGGATTGGTTTTCATGAGAATAGAAATTCTTAACTCCAAACAAATCTAATGAACTAAAAGAACGTAGATATCCTACTTATCCTTCTTGACAGTTCAATCTGATTTATAATTTCTGTTGACCAATGAGATCCCAGATATATAGGAATCTACCAGTAACTTGCTCAAAAATTGGATTCTAACTGGGATCTAACAGTAAGAAACGATCTTACCCTGGGTTACTGAAAAAAAAAATTATAAGGAAAAATATGTATTAATATCAAGCAAAAAGGAGGGAACAAAGAGGGATGAGAGATCCTGAAACAGAAAGAAAATATATAGGGGAGAACCCCACAAAAAAAACCTCAACCCCTACAACAGACCCAACATTTAAAAAGTCCCAATGGTATTTGACCAATCCCGAATAAGGGCTCCTTAAGGGAGACCCTCCTACCCAGGGTTACTGAATTCAAAGCCTATTGGTGGGGGGTGTGGCCTTGCTGCCTCAGGCTGACCTTCTGAATGTGGCCGAGCTCTGCTTCTGGCTGGACTTTTATGAGTATATGTATATGTGACCCTCATACCCAGGGTTACTGAATTCAAAGCATACTGGGGGCGGGGACTTTTATGAGTATATGTATATGTGACCCATTCCATGGGCCTAGATGAATGGACTCGCTGGATGAAATTTTTCCATTGAAGTTCTTAACCTCTTCCCAAGCTCCCTTTTCAAGGTTGCAAGAATTGTTTGACCTGTCTTACACCTCAATGCATACAAACTCACTACAAGAAAACAAATAAACTTATCATCACTCACATGCAAAGACCAAAAGAAAAGTTCAAAAGACAAGTCGGTGAAATGCAAGACAGACACACGCACACACAGAATAGAACAAGACCACAATCGAGAGAGCATTCATCAAACACACACCATAATAATAGAGCAAGACCACGATGGAGAGAGAATTCATTCATTCCCGAACTAAAAAAACACACATAAAAAACATGCACCACCTTGTTTTGAAGAGAGAAACAAACAGAAGTGGAATGCTCCTAGATATAACATATAAAAACAACCTGTGAAAAGATATAAGATTCAACACTAAAAACACACACACAAACTCCATCGTACAACAAAGCTCACACAGCACCCCAGACGACCTTCAAGACTTCAAAACAGTTAAAAACATAAGCCAGAGAAAGAGGCCCGACTCTACGACCCAACAAGGGGACAGGTTTTTTATACTCCTGCAGATACTTTTTGTCTTTCTCTGGGTCCCGAATGATAATGCCTAGGTACTTGGGTTCTTTTTTCTTTTCTTTTTTTTTTCTTGAATGGAGAGATTCTTTTTATTTTTCAAGGCTCAATTTCTCCTTTGAAAAAAGATATCTTATGTATACATATTACATAATTGCCGATTTGGTACATACCTGTTTACTGTTCCTGGATCCATCCACACTTCTTTTCGTGGGAACTGGAAGTAGTTGATCTCATGCTGGGAAATAGATCCAATGGTGGAGAATGATCACACTTGAAGGCAAGAGGGTTTTGTTGGCATGGAGAGGATTATCATGTTCTCACCCACTGCCAAAATCTCAGAGCTCTAATGGTTTCTTTGCGAAAATCAACTTGGACTGCTAATTACCATATTTTTTTCTTCTACTTCATTTGAAAAGGGGAAAAAAAGTACAAAAACAAGTTATCAAGGAAAGATATAACTTTGTCAATAGAACCAAGAAACCAAAGAATGGGACAAGACCTAATCGAATAATAACAAAACCAATGAAAGGAGGAGGTTGTTGGCAGACCACTGGCAACAATAGGAATGTTCCTGATAGAAAAGAAAAACATGTGGGTTGCAAGAGGTCTTTGGTGTTTTGTCGTTCGAAGAATGATCAAGTGACTACAACTTCCTTCACCTCTTGGTACAAATATGCCCTATCGACTGAAGGGTTGACCTGCTTAACAGCTTAAGCCAACATACCAAACTGGGAAGCCACATCAGCCAAATTCTCAGATGAAGAATCCCTACACCCCTTTCTCTTATTACACTTTGCCAAAGAATGAGCAGAGCCAGTTAATGTGTTGACTCACCAACCTCATCAGCATCCTCAGCCACTGTGTCCTTGTTCAATGAAATTAACATTGATGTAGATGTTTGCTGCAAGTTCTTTGTTTGTATCATTTGGGAGTTTTTGCACTAGCTCCTATGGCCTGATCTACTCCACAAACGGTCGCCAAGGCATCGTAGTTTGGAATTGCCTTCCTACAAGATTATGTTGCCTTTGGGTGTGCCTGGTCATTTATTAAAACTTTGATTAGCTAAAACCATTAAAACAGTGGATCATGTAACAAAAAACACAATTAGGTAGAAAATTCACCTTGAGATATTTCCTCCACACCCCAGGCTCTGCTTCAACTATCTTTTCTCTGTTTCACTCCAACTAAAACCCCTTGCACTGATAAATTATCTGAACAATGCAAACTTAGCCTACATCGTCTTTAACCGGTTCCTAATATGACCAAAATTTTCATTCTTGGCCTTGATTGCAGTTATATAAGCCACCTTTTTAAAGGCCTTATCTACTTTGAATACTCTATTTGCTTGCTCCACCATCGTATCAATCAAGTGGTTGTCCATTTCTGAAGTCCATGACATGTACTTTCCCTTCTCCATGACCTCAATACAATCAGCATCCCTGTCATTCTCCATTCACCAAATGCATATCAAATAATGTGTTAAAACATTTCCATAATAGAACCATAACATAACATGTATCAAGGAGACCTTTTAAAACTTTCTTAGGAGAATTTGAAATTATATGTGTACCTTACCCAAAAAAAGGGCAATAGAAGTAAACTTAACCAATTTTAAGTATTGTTTACTAATCAGCTATGCAGTTGTGATTATCTAATTATAAACTAAACATGAAGACAAGATCTATTGAAGCGGGCAACTCTAAAATAATAATTACCACAACTTACAGGGAAAATACCCCGTCAGCATCAGAAATCAAGGATCCCTCATTTCGGAAGAGAATAATTAGATGCAAAAGAGATTATTAGGCAGGCCCAAGAAAACGATCCACATGTTGTGCTACCACCTTGGCTGGGCTGTTTGCTGCTTCCTGTGTGGATGCCTCAGCATAGACACATATCCTCCATACCCAAGGTCCATAAAAAAGATCGTCTTAAAGGTATTTTTCTGCATTTAAATTTTTAAGGAAAAAGAAGAAAGAAGGATAATTAGCAACCCGTGGCAGAATTTCTCCAAGTAATCAAGAAATTAGCAAAAGCAACCAAACTGTTCTTAAGAATATACAGAAAAAGGACTTTGAACCCATAGTGCAGGGTCCATTCACTACTTCATGTGGGGATTTTCTATTCTCTTACATGTGAACACAGGATCAGCAAACCAGACCCCCCTAAGAAGACCCAGCCAGTGGACAATCTAGATCGCATGACATACGCATGGCTTTTTCAATAATGCATCTCACAAGCATTACCATAGATTTCCAATTTCAACTCATTAACCTGGACCATTTGACCCTTCAAAATAATGAAATTCACGTAGGCAGCTAACAAAGAACCATCAATAAAGAAGCATTCCAGCAAATCAAGAATTAAACTCATCCAAAGCAAGAGTATCGAACAAGGTTTTCTGCTGTATTGGATTCATATTCTTCTTTAAATGCTCATAAAATGATTACAACAATGACTATTTTTTTGGTAAAAGATGGAGTCTTGATCAAGGCACTTGGTAAATGATGTCAACGGCGAACAACTATCCTGTTGCCTCCTAACCTCTTCAAGAACACCACTTTATGCATGCAATTATGCCATCTTCAGTAGTTAGCAAATCTGGACTCTATTGGTCATAATTTAATGATCCATGATAACTCTCAGGTCTGATAAACACTTGGAGATCTCAGGCAGTGGCTGCACCTCACCCTGTAACACAGGGTCTAATGTCACTCCCTTTGTGGGTTAGATGCCCGGAATGTTTCAAGGTTACACGGTTGATTGAATTCCTAATCACAGTATGACAATTTTATAAGGTCTCCTGGCTGGAATGTGATTGACAGATTATTGTATAACTACACTTGATTATATGGATTGCACATTTACCACCAGTTCATAGGATCAATTCGGGTGCACTCACCATGAGTACGGTCCTAGCAATGGGTCACTTCAATGCTGCCCAACTAAAGAATGTTATCTTTGTTATCTTCTAAATCACAAGCTCTGGGAGCTTTATGGAACATGTGCAGACCTCTGTGTTTCCATTGGAGCCACAAAAGAATGGGTTTTCACAAGTTTAACTAATCTGCTGAAAGCACCAAAGAATGGGTAAAACCTATTACACGTGCAGCCGCTGGGAAGATGGGTTATTGGAGGAAGATGATAAAAGAGCTGGACGTGGAGGACAGGTGAACATAGGAGTGGGGATGGTGGTATTGGTGATGATGTCACTGATGTTGAGAGTAGTAGCAATCAAATTTATTCAAGACCTTGGCCTTGATTCTATGATTGATGCTTGCTGGTCTCGAGGCCAAAGAGTAGATCATCATCATATTCATCCTGATTATTCCTAGTCTACAATGACAAGTAAACGGAAAGGAGAGGAAAGAAAAAGATCTATTGTTTTATGAATGGAACATTATGAGAGACAGAGAAAGTAATATAGGATGAGAGGATGAAGTGACAATAACAAAGAATCCAGCATTCTTGAGAGCTTACATATGATGAGAGGATGAAGTGACAATAACAAAGAATCCAGCATTCTTGAGAGCTTACATATGAATGGTTTTGTGCTAAACAAAGTTATTATCTGCTACCCATGCATTAAGTGAGAAATAAAACGACAATTCATCCCTTAAAGACAATCTTCGTTTTCTCGTATGACCACCACTATTAATCATACCTAGTTGTCACATATCATTCCTTCATTTATACTGGTTTCCAACCACAATTGCTTTATACCAAGGGTCCCTAAACTCAATACATGAAGGTGTAATGATAAAATTAATAATGTACAACATCAACAAAGAGAAGAAGTTCATTCTTATGAGGCAAATGAATTCAACATGCAAAATAAAAATATCAAAGTAAGGAATTTTCATGTAGTCAGCACAATGAACAAAAGACTGGCAAGAAATGAAAATTGGGCCCATATGAGTAATGATGAAGAAAATAGAACTCTGCAAAGAATGCCAAAACTGGATATTCACAGGACAGAATATAATAGGAATGAAGAAATCAGATGAGCAATTACTTCAATAAACAAATGAAAGGTGAACTGAGATGAGCCTCTAAGATGTTCATCCTAACTTAAACGGAATTGATTTAATGATACACACAAAGAGATATTAAAACAGAAGATTTAACAATTTTTTAAAACCTGAAAATAAAAGAGAAAAAAGAAAATTGTAATTTTTTATTAACTGAACCTTACCAAACAAGAATGACATGAATGAGGACAGAACACCATAGAATTGAAATCTGACATGCTTAAACCTAAATAAATCTTCAGCAGAAGCTCATGGAAAGAGCTGTGCAGAAAATTCGACTATAAATGAGATAGTTATCTCAGAAAATAACAACAAATAAATCTAGTTTCAATAAAAATCTATGACAGTCCCAATCTCAGCATCTATTTTACATCATTCAAGACAACAATTAAGGGTAAGAAATATCATTAATCATAGATCAATGAATAACTTTCTCATGAACATAGCTAAGTAAAAGAAAGAAAGAAAAGAAAAAAAATAAAACTCAATCAAATCTGAAAAAAAAAAATTTATTCAGAATATACAATAAACAGAAATCTTGGCTTCAAATTTCAAGAAAAATGCCCAAATACTCTGACCACAGCATCACTCAACAACAACAACAAACAGCCTTATCCCAACTATTTGGGGTCGGGTACACGAATCCTGTTCTGCCATTCCGCTCTGTTTAAGGCCTTATCTGTTGTTAAATTACAAGCTGCCATGTCCTTCT
>JAOXJP010110050.1:0-14135 GCA_025762735.1 Platanus orientalis
ACTATATTCAGCTTTCACAATGCCAAAGATTAATTGGACTCGACCCTTATAAAGTCAATCCACCTCGACTCTCATAATGTCGATAACATGTGGCTCTCATAATGTCCACCGTATCTATATGCAACCCTATGATGTCAAAAATACATGACCCTTATAACGTCCACCACATTTGACTCTCATAATGTTGACCATACTCGACTCTCATAATGTCAACCTGGTATGACTCTCGTAATGCCAATTATATTTCATTCACACTTGACTTTTATAAAGTCAACCCTACTTGGCTCTCACAATGTTGAGTAAAGAAGATAAAAAGAAGGAAATGACAAGGGAAAAACAAGATAATAAAAGATAAAACTCTATCTTCTCTTTCATTAACAAAAGGCTTTTTACATCCTCCTTCAATACATCATTTTGGGAAGGCGGAAAGGAGACATTTACATAAATCCTCTTCCATGGTTAAGGAGGATCAAATTTGGTCATCTCGCCTAGCAAATTCTTCATGATGACGATCTATGTCGGAAGAAATTGTAGAAATCCTTGATTTGAGAGCACTTCCTTCTGTTGCTTTTGCCTCCTAGGTTGTTGTAAGAGTCATGATTCGAGCCTTTACCCTCAGTAGTTCCTCTTGGGCATTGGCCAAGTCATTATTGATGCTGGTCATTTAAATAGTAAACTTGATCTAGTTCCTCCATTAAGGTTTTCCTTTCGGCTTCTGCAACACTTAGATTAGCTTAAGCCTTAGCATTGCTTCTGATATTAGCAAGTTCCAACGCCAGTGTTGATTGTTTAATCAAAGACGTAAAATACATCTCTACACCTTACCGAAAGCCTTCATTGCGAACATGGATTTCTACATCCTCAGCAAAGGCCATCAACACTTTGTCATGTGTATTTGCAAGATCAAGTGACGAGGGTGTTAATGTTGTCATTAATTGAGCATCCCTTGGCAGATCACGCGTGTTGATGCAATCTTGGAAGGGCACCTGATGGCACTAGCGGTGCTTACAATCTCATCTAGATAAAGCAGGAGAGGGGTGTTAGCAATAGTGCACAGAAATATATCTTATAACAAGGAGAAAAGCTTACCATGACCTATGGGAGGAATTTCTATAGAATCCTGTCTCATAGGGAGCGCCTCCTCAATAGCTGGATTAAAAGACAAAGGAAGAATTCAACGCACAAGAATACATATAAACAAATGGCGTGAATAATGTAAAGAAGGGGTGGCATATATACTTTTCTCAAAGACCATTTCATCTTGAGGATGGTCATCATCTACTAATTCCACCATTGATTCAGGAGGATTTGTGTTAGTTGTCACCTCCTCTAAGATTAGGCTCTCTTCTTGAGTCACCTTTGTAATCGACTCTCTATCAACTATGTTGCCGCCTTCCTCAATCGGTGGAGCAGCCAAAGTAGCAAGGGCATCAATGTTCGACGCGACTATAGACTATCTATTTTCATCAACGGTCTTGCCCTGGGGCTTATTGGCTTTAGGAGGGCCATACACTTCAGACATCTCCACATTAACAAAGTTGAAGGGTTCACTTACAACAAGAATCTCCTCACCAGCATCCTCTATCATTTGATCACTTGTTTTAGTAGTGGCTACAAGTGATTCATTAGGATTATCGCCATTATTGCCCGACTCATCGGCTAGCGGGTTGCTTTCCCCAGAGCCATCAGTCCACCTTAGGTCGACCTTTTCAGAGTCTTCATAATCTACTAGCTCCTCCATTTCGGACATAACTACGTCCTGCAAGTTGTCAGTAAGAACGTGAAGGCCCACAAACCCCTAAAAATCTTACGAGGAGTTCATCTCTGCTCCCCCAAAATTCATGTCTAACACTGACTCAACCAAGTTGTGTTCCTTCTCAAGGGTGATGACGGGATGGGCCCTATCTCCCGGCTTGGTTGCTAAGTCAATCTTTCCTGTTGTTGGGACACTAGATTCCCCTGTTTTAGTCTTTTGAGGGGTGCTTTCATCAAGCATTGGTCTTTGCACTTCAGGGGGTGTTGACTCTGCTAAATCTTCTGGGGAAACCTGTTGGTAAATAACCATGAGAATAAGAGAATTCAAAATGATAAAATGAGAGTCATCAAAGTTATAAATACGTACAAACATATATGAGCATGCTCTCCAAGAGGTGTTGGTGAGGGGGTATTCCATGGCTCCCGCTCAAAAGATGCATGGGGTCCACCAACCTCCCGGATACTTGAAGAAGCCCCTTCTCCAGCAACATAGAAAGGCTCATCATCCTCAATGACACCTTTTCCCTTAAAAAGGACATAGGGCTCTTGCCTTGCTATCTCGTGTGATGCAATTAATGCTTGTTGAACTTGAGCTGCCACCTCTTCTTTATTGCTAGGCTTATCATTGAAATGGGCAGGCTGATCAGTGGCAAGGGAGCACTCAACTGCAAAATGAAACACATCATCTTCTCACAAACGCTTCTCTATGGTCCCATGGGCAGATTCTGATGTCACGAAGGGCAGACTTCTTCCTATGGTTGTCAAATCCTTCCTAATATTTTCTATGAAACTGGGAAGAGAGTCATGAGTCACTGAGGAAATGTCTTGAATGGCAGGGATATATGCTTAAAGCTCCCTTGTGATGTCAGTCACCTTTTTAAAGACATAATCTAGAAAGTGACCCTCCAAGTCATACTTGTTCATGGTGATGACTAGTTCATGCACAGTTCCCCCATGTTGCCACATTGCCTCTAGCTCCTTCCGGATTACGCTGCAAACCTTAAAAAATTGTTGACGGGAGACATATCATTGAATACCCGATGGCCCTCATGGTCTTCTAGGCACTCCAGGTCTGGTAAGAGCAGTATCTTGATCTGTAGGACTCTTTGGTTTAACCCTTCTCTTAGTAGAAATGTGGGAGGGATGGTTGAAAGGCTGCACCAGGCCTTGCTCTTGCATCACTGACAATATGTCAGCCAGTTGCCTCCACTCCTCAAGGGTATTGCCCCTTGACACAAATTCTTTAACAGAGGGGATTTTGTGTTGTTCCGTTCCCGCTATTGTATGCTGGGGCTGTTCAAAAGGATAACTCCCAATATCTTTAAAATCATCCTCATGAAAGGTATCTATTCAGGCTCTCTTGCCCTGGTAGAGGATGGGATGCGCTGAGGCTTTTTCCCATGTGATTTACTCCTTGCCCCTCCTTTTCTCTTTGGTTTATTTGGTTGTTCTTCTTCTCCTTCAGTGGCTGAGGGAGATGGCTAGATTGACTCAGTATCTTCTTGATAGCCCCATGGTAGTTTATAGGATCTTTTAGGCCATGGGACGACCACTATCTTCTTTGCTAAGGTTTTATTCCAAGATTTGTCAGCTATTATTACGGTACTTTGACCATCATAAAAAATAACGCTGGAGTTGTCACCGTCTTCGTTGTATCTTACAACTAAAAAGAATGAGTTATACCACCACTTGGCATAATGATAATCAAATTGGAGGTTGTCTTGTTAGACTATTTCTTCGGGGATGACCGCTTGGCTACCTGTGCCTAACCTCACAAAATACAGATAAGCTTCTTGAATTCTCTCCAAGCTAGTTGTTCTACCTACTATCTTTATGCGGGTAGGGAGAGAGACAAGTCCCTGAAAATAGGAGAATTGACTAGCAAATCTGTGAGGGTTGTAGGCATCAACATGAAAATGGCTGTCCCTCCTCCATCCTAGTTCACCACTCTGGAGAGAGCAAAAATATGCCCAAGCTTCCCTTGCTAATGACCCATTATCTACTAAGGTCTGCTTGCCAAATAAATGATCTAGGATAAGGACGAGCTTTTGAGTAAAACAAAATAAAGCAGTAGGGCGCAACACCATCTCTACTCGTTGATTCTTCAGGGTGTTAATATAGGCGATACTGTGGAGATTCTTCTCTCCTCTCTGATAGATGGAAGGGAAATGAAGCTTTAACCATGCACAAAAGTATTGAAGGAGAAGATACACCAACTTTCCCCCAATCAGGCCTTCTTAGAGACCTGCTTCCACGATGTCTCATAAGCCACTATATAAGCAATAAAGACTAGGGACCACCAGGTTCATGCAAATCTCATTAGCAAGATTAGCAGCAGTGATGAATACGCCAGGACGTATACGCTCACCCATGCTACTTAGGAGATCCCACCCGCTCATAAAGGTTGCATAAACTCCAGCTAGAAATGCAGGGCTGTCGAGATCAACGCTTCATCGAATATTATTTTTGGTCCATGGAAGAGGTTTACCTTTAGCAATCATGCCTAAGGGAACCTGGCAAATTAAGCCAAACTAGCTGTCATAAAATGCTTACGTCATTGAACTCAAAGAATATCTGGAATAGTCTTTGACATGTGGTGGAGAGTGTCTCAAAGTGAGCATTGAAGGGAATATACTTCTCCATCAGCCTCCCTTCAAGAGGCAAATAGCTTACACCAATGAATTCCCATAGTGAGATGCCTAGCTCACCATATTGGCATAAGAAAGTGTTGGTGTCGGGGCACCATCTGGAAATTGCTTTTGCTACCATTGCATGATGTTTATCAAAGTTACCAACCAAACCATGTAACGCCTCAGCCATCCCCACGACAATTGTCTCTGCGCGGTAGTTGTCAAGACAATGCTTAATGAGGGCTTCCCATCTGCTTCCTCCACTTGAAAAAGAAGAAGATCCTTTATAGAGTCAGCTAACCCATTATGCTTCTCCCAAGCGAATCTTTCGAGTCAAACTTTTGAGATCGCTGGTGGTCGAGTCTTTGAGAGTCTCCCCTTCTTCCATAGAGGGAAGTATTGTTTTGCTAACTAAATTATCTCAGCGAGCCCGATAATCTCGGCAGCACCAACCCTTGCAGATAGTTCTAATATAGTTAGGTGGGCTTGATGCATGATCCATTACTAAATCAATGAATTCTGGATTGAAAAGGCTCTGGCTACGGGCCCATTCTTGAGTTTGACGAATAGGGGATAGGAAGCTCTCGTAGTGCTCATGATCATACAAAATTTATCTCCTAGGAGCCATTACTCTGCAAAGAAAAGGAAACTAAAATCATAAATTAAATATGTGCATCTTAATGTCTTACAAGTGTTTGCGCGAATGAGCACTTGAGTGTGCGAATGAGCCCTTGAGTGCCCGAATGTAATTTATGGTTTCACATTCACGCACATTTCTGCGACAAAAAAATTGCCAACATTATGTCTCATTGTGGGCAAATGAAAAAATATTTACCCATTTGCACCCAGCATCTCGACAAGTAAGGAGAGCTTAAATGGGAGGTGCCTCAACCCGCGAGTGAACGCATGGAAACTGTTTCGCGACCACTTAAGCCAGCCCTAAGGCGGCGAATGGTTCGTAAAAAACCCCTGTCATCGCCTGAGACGAAGACAAGAGTTCTCGAATGGGTTTTAAAGTCTAAAGAACCAAAATCTTTATAAAATCCATTGAAATTATGCCAAGATGCTCATTTTAGCAACCTGAGGCTTCCTAATCAATAGATTTGAGGTTTAAAGTCAAGACTCACTAAGGAAAAGAAGAGGGGATTCTTGTGTTTGAAACTAAGAAATTTTAGAAAGTTTCACAAATGGGGACTCTAATACCTTTAAGAAAGTATAGAGGTGGTCGTGGTGCTGAACAGAGATGGGAATTGGAGATTTTGTTACAAGAATACACAGGCGGAGGACTTGGAGTTCTTTGCAATGGAATTTTGGTACAAGAAAGAGGTTCGAATGAACTAGGGAAGAGGAAGACCAGACCCATTTGTACCCGTAAGGGTAGTTTGGTTAGACTGCAAAGAATTTGAAAGAATGCACCTATTGATAAGGCTAAAATGGTCTTTCCATTCATCAACTGTGAGAGGGAGGTAATCGAAGAGATGTGAACTGTCAGCTATCCTTGTTCCTCGAAGAACGCATTTTTGGATCAAGGCGTGTGAATGATTAAAATAAACTTCATTCGCCCATAAATTTACTAAGCAAGTGATAAATATAATTTTCATTCGCTAGAGTTTTTCATGGAAAATGATAAAAATAATTTTCATTCGCCACCACAAAGATTAATAATTTTCCAAGGTTACTAAGGAATAAGTGACCGAAAGTTTTGGTTAATTCTTGGCAATGCATTTAGCTATCAAGACACTGAAACTTGGTGGCTTCCATGAAAATAATCAAATTCAGGCTTTATAACCATGGATTTTGTTAAAGCATGGTCCTTATGACATCCGAAGACAATCGCCATTGCTTAGCTTAAGAGGGTGTAACAGCACTAATGTCTGTTTAGACAGAACAAACAAATTTGGAAGAAATATGAAGTTTTTGAGTGTTCAATTAAAGGCATAAAGAACATGGAGACACAAAAGAAAGATAGTTCATTGATAAGATTGAAAAAGATTACATGTTCATTCATTATCTAAAAAATGGAGAAAGGAAAAGCAGGAGAAAACATACATCTTTAACAACAAAGAAAAATTAGATGAAAGCTTTAAGCTTGTCATGGAGTTTTTGAGAGAGGGGAGTTTGTTGTTGAAGGGCGGCTTCGGCCTTAGCTCGCTTAATCACTTGTTTAGGGTGGGTTTCATCATTACCACTCTGCTGCCTTGTAGCCAAAATATCTCTGGCCTAGGCGATCAGACATTTTTTGTGCTCAGTTGCACCTTTGCTATCCTCCAGAATGGCATAGCAAGCATTCATTCAGTTCTAAAGACGCGAATACTCTGCTATAACATATTGAAAACGCTCTACCAATGCCGCCAATTCTGTAAAACTCTCAAGACGAATTTCTTTGGTATGGTCCCGCCTCTGATTAACCATTTTTGCTTCCGATTCCGCGATAAGGACTTCAAGAGTAGGAGTGAGTTGACAAAGTTTTAAGGTCTCTTTAGCTTGCGCTATAGTAGCTGAAGAATTTAAAAGAGACTTCACAGTCCTCCTAATCCCCGCATTCTTAAGGTACATTTCCACATCATCTAGGCAAGATAAGGCTCTGCTCAGGTACATGGCAGTGTGATCACTTCGGGTTCCATTTTAGTAAGATCCTATAGAAGGTGAATATGAGCATCACGCACTTGCTTTGCATTATCGCGAAAATATTCTAATTCTTCTTCATTGTAATCCCATGGTGGCAGAACTTCTTCATCCTCAAAAGAAAGTTCTGCACAATAAAAAGAAAAATCAAGATTTAAAATGGCTTAAATACTCTTACCAAAGATGAATACCTGATGCTAGGACAGGTTCTAGGACTGGGATAGGTTTAAGTTCTGAGGAAGATTCAGTCTTCGATGATGAGTTAGGCTCTGGTATAGGGAAATTATCTTCGAAATATGTTGAGTTAATTACTGGAGGATTATCCTTAGAATTTGATGAGTCGATTATAATAGACACATGATCACGAAGGCAACTAGGTCTTGTTATGGTGATTGGCCTTGGGTTGGTCCAAGACCTAAGTTTCATGCACCTGGGATGAATATCAGCAGGAGGAGCAGATGATTCACCCCTGCTTATGCTGGAGGATTTTTGTTTAGGTGCCATCACCTGAAAAGAATGAAAGAAATAAAATTTTCTTTAGTATGAAACATACCCTGTGAATGGAGTAAAAAGGTGGGCGAATAAGGATTAATGATCACATTCGTGCACACTAAGTGAATGAATTTCAACTTGCGAATGAAAGCAAGGAGAAGTCATTTGCGGCTCACTCAAGCAGACAACTCACTAGATGAACCGGGAGGCTGCGAATGAACTGCCAGAGATGATGATTATCCCGGAAAAGATAGCCGGAATTCTAAACAAGGGAAAAAGGGAGCAAAAGGTCTTAGGAATTCCATTCTTAAAAAAAAAACTTATCAAAGATACTCCTAACTACACAAAGACTCTCTTCCCTATGCAAGAAGAAATCAAATTCAAGAAGAAAGGATTGCGAAAAAGAAAATCAATATCTCTTGTAGTTCATCACACCTCAGATGGTCATCTAGAAGAAAGAAAGAAAATAGAGTAAGAGGAACTCACACTTTCAAAAGCTAGGAGAGAAAATTTGGATAACTCAGGAAGTTCTACTATGAATGAGCTTTGAAAAGATGAACTAAGAGAGAGAAGAAAAGGGACTTATATACTTGTGGGGGTATATTCGTCAAAACATGAGAAATTTGAAAAGTCTTGAGAACTAAAAAAGAAAGAATATTGATAAAAGTAACTGAAGCCGTTAATTTTGCCTCGAAAAATGTACTGTCTCCTTGTTGCACTCGCAATGCATTTTTTGAGGGGGCAACTATTTTAACCCAAAAGTGTGCGTGAATGAAAAATAATATTACATTCGCCCAACTCTTTAAGGAGAATGAAAAGCCACAGTCTCATTCACGAATGCATTATTCACATTTGCACACTATAGAAACTAGAAAACTGAAATTCGATTCTATCTTTTCTTGGGGTGGTTATTTTGGATAGCCACGACTCTTATGAGTTCCCTAACTTCCTAGAAGATAGAAACATGTGGATTCTCGCACAGAAGAATCACTTATATCTTTGGGATAAATATTTGAAGAATCCCACTCCAACAGAAATGTTATGGAAGAGATAGAGTTCCTCCTCAACAAGAACTCTTCTCTAACTAGTTTTAGTGCCTATAAATACTCAAAAGATCAGCATGAGATACACAAATATAGTTATAGAAGTACAAAGAGAGATAAAGAGAGAACGAAGGAGCCTTAGAAATTGGAAAGGCTCTAAAGATTCATCGTGAAGCAAGTTGCACCCATCTCTTAAAGGTTTGCAAGCTACCTCTCTTCCAAAAGAGGACGGAGCATGTTCATCATACCTCTGCAATCTCCCTAAGGAAGATATCATAGGAAGCTTAAAGATGAATCAAGTTATGGATAGGTAAACTTGCTAGTGTATGAACACGTGTAATCATATATATTTAAAAAGGAAAACCATCTTTACTTCTTCTTCTTTTTTACATTCATGCAACTCTATTTTATAATACAAGTCAAGAAACTTGGAATTAATTAGAGGTTGATTGTCAAACCGTTGTAATTAACAAGTCTACCAGACTTGGAGTTTTAGTCCCCACCCATAAAATAATAAACTAGCCTCTAAAACTGCTAGATAATTTGTTCAACGAATTTTGCCTCATACACGGCTTGAAATTTGGTGTTACAAAGAAGCTTTATGTAACTTTGGATTTTAAAATTAGAATTGACATAATTTTTGGGAAGTGTTGCATTCCTTGGAGAGTCATGAGTATAACGAAAAAGATTTCCACGTCTCTTTATATATTGGAAGAGTTTGATAAAAACCATACATGGAGCGGCCCAGCTTCTGTGAACACAAAATCTGTGTACAATGCATGTGCAGGGGCTTGGAAACACTCACATCAGCATTGAAAAGTGATTTGCATTTTTGGGGCACGTGCTTATCACTTTCAATGCTGAAACGAGTGTTCCCAGACCCCTGCACATGCATTGTGCATAAATTTTGCGTGCACAAAATCCAGGGTGTACATGGAGGGAAGTGAATCAGCCTACAAAAATCCTTGCTTCCACGAGTTCTTTGGAGGATGAAATTCTATATCCCAATGATTTTCCTATTAATCTTAAAGATGCAATCTTGAGGGATGCTTTTTCACATATATACACAAGATTGTAATTCTTTTTTTATGATCAATAAAATTATTTACTTATCTTAAAAAAAAATAGTTGCAACAAAGATTGATTAACAAGGTGAATCTATAATCTAGGATCACATTATATGGCAAGAGTGTTGGCCTAATGAAACCAGTCCCAATATACTACGTGGCGATAGGGTGGCTCATCATGAGCTGAGCTTGAGTCCCCAATTGAGCTCATTAAGTGAGCTCGAACCAAGCTGCGTTATGCTTAGCTTGCTAAAAGCTCGGTTTGTTTGAGAGGATTAGAAGAGACTGATGGTTGTATTATGTCTTTAGGTCCTCAAGACAAGTACTGATTAATTAGAGTTTTTCTTCTTAAAATCTGCATTTGAGTTTCTCATAAAACTAACAAGTTATAATTGGTCTGCTTGAGAGGATTAGATGTTGCTTTGACCTGAATTTTTTGGAATAGATAATTAACTCATAGAAATACTTTTCCTTAAAATTTTGTAGCAGTTTGTAAATCCTATGGTTTTCATTCCAAATGACAGATTTTTCACAATGCTTTATAAAATAAATGCTACATATTATTCTTATTAGGCAGCATTTTTACAAAAACGCTACCTAAAAGAATGTTGCTAAAAGTAAATTTTGTTGTAGTGCATGGTAAAGGCGCAGCAGCATATGAATGCTGAAGATACCCTCAACATCAGGCGGGAACGAGATGTTGGGTCCAGTTTGCAGTACGACAAAAGGAAGAGGGAACAACAATAGGCACCCTGGGAGGACCGAGTCACCCGGGGAAGAGAGGGCGGCAGAGGTCACGGGATTAGACCACGGGTCAACCTTTCCCCGAGTAAGTTTTAGAACTACACCCCTCTTAATGCACCTGTGGAATAGATATTTTTCTACATTAGGGATGACCCAAGTGTCAAATGGCCTGAGAGAATCCGTGCCCCGCCAGAGAAAAGGAGTCGCAACAAATACTATCACTTTTATCGGGACCATGGCTACGACACCAACGACTATTTTAATTTAAAGGAGCAGATAGAAGCCCTAATCCAGCGAGGCCGATTACAGAGGTTTATCACCGGGTGGCAGTAGGTAAGACGCGAAAACACCCATCGAGACCCTCCAACCTGAGAAGAAATAATAATTTAAGGGCCAATTAGGGAGATAAGGGTAATAGCCAGGGGTTTCGTAGGGGGAGGAGAGTCTAGCTCAGCAAAGAGGTCATATGTCAGGCAGATCCGTGCAAAAAGAGATCAGCAACTTATGATGACAGAAAGGCCAGCAAAGTAACTCAAATCGGAGGACCCACCCATTACCTTCTCGGCAGAGGACGCCTAGGGGGTGAGTCAACCACACGATGACCCTTTAATGGTGACATTGGTCATTTTGAATTATCTCACGCATTGCATCCTTATCTACAACAAAAGCTTGGTAGACATTTTGTACCTCTCCACCTTTGACCAGATGAGAATCGGGTGAGATAAATTCAGGCCCGTCCAAATGTCGTTGGTGGGATTCACAGGTGATCGGTTGCTCCCACTAGGAACAGTTAGTTTCCTTGTCACAGCCAGTATAGGAGACCGTAAGCAACCCGAGTGATAGATTTTCTGGTGGTCGACTGCCCCTCAGCCTGTAACGTAATTCTTGGAAGGCCTGCATTGAACCGACTAAGGGCTATCACATTGACGTATCATATGTTGATGCTCTTTCCAACGGAGAAGGGAATCAGAGAAGTTAAAAAGGGATAAGGCGACGACTAGAGAATGCTACATGGCTTCGCTCAAAGGAGAACCCGCCCCTAGAGAGAACATGTCAATTGACAGCCTGAATGGTCAAGATGAGAGGAACCTAGTAACCGAACCAGGAGGAGAACTGGAAGACATTATCCTTAACCCCAACACACCAGATGGAATAATCTGGGTGGGGACAGACCTATCGAGGGAATTCAAGGCTCGGCTGTGAGACTTCCTTATCAAGAATCGGGATGTATTTTCTTAAACGTATTAAGACATGCCGGGAATAGATCCCCGGGTGGTCATACATAGGCTGAATGTGGACCCGACCTTGAGGCCCATCAAATAGAAGAAGAGAAATTTCACCCCATAACGTAACTAGGCGATTGTAAAAGATGTAGAGAAGCTACTGGCAGTCTGTTTTATGAGGAAAGTCTATTACCCTGACTGGCTAGCAAAGATTGTGAGGGTACGAAAGTCGAGTGAAAAATGGCAAATGTGTGTTGACTTCACCGATCTGAACAAAGCATTCCCAAAAGATAGTTTTCCACTCCCGAGGATCGACACCCTAGTGGACTCAACAGCTGTCCAACCAGATTAAGATGCACGAGCCCAACCAAGAGAAGACCACCTTCATCACTGATCGAGGGCTCTACTGTTACCAAGTCATGCCATTCAGACTGAAGAATGTTAAGGCAACTTACCAAAGGCTAGTCAACGAGATGTTCAAGGGACAAATTGGAAGGAACGTTGAGGTGTATGTAGACGACATGCTAGTGAAAAGTCTTCAAGCCAAGCAGCATCTTTCAGACTTAAATGAGACCTTCTACACCTTGAGAAAGCATAAAATGAAGCTCAATCCTAACAAGTGTGCTTTTGGGGTGTCAGCTGAAAAGTTTCTCAGGTTCATGGTGTCCCAGAGAGGAATAGAGGCCAATCCCGAGAAAGTAAAGGTGATCCTCAACATCCAGGCACCCAGAAACACGAAGGAAGTTCAACGCCTGGCCAGCAAGATTGCCGCACTGAGCTGATTTATCTCTCGAGCCACCGATAAATGCTCACCCTTTTTCCACTTGTTAAGGAAGGCCTTCCACTAGGATAAGGACTGCGATAAGGCCTTTCGTGAGCTTAAGAACCACCTTAGCCACTTGCCCATGATCAATCAGCCGAAGCAAGGGGAGGTGCTCTATGTATACCTATCAATATCATAAATGGCATTAAGCTCGGTGTTGATAAGGGAAGAGGTCAGTGTACAAGCACCCGTGTACTACATTAGCCGAGCCCTCAAGGGACGGAGGAAAAGTACCCGAGGGCAGAAAAGATGGCCTTTGCTTTAATCGTCATTACTCGACGACTAAGACCCTATTTCTAGGCCTACACCATCCTGGTCCTTACAGATCAACCACTCAGGAGGATATTGCACAAGCCTGAGACTTCGGGATGGCTGGTGAAGTAGTTGATAGAATTAAGTGAATTTGATATCAAGTACCTCCCTCGAGGAGTAATTAAGGGCCAAGTTGTTGCCAACTTCATCGCTAAGTACACCTACGACATGGACGCTGAGACTGGGGCACAAGATGAGCGACAAGAAGAAGCCAACCAGGAAGAATGGGTCGTGCATGTGGACAAATCCTCCATTAGCATCGCCGCCAAAGGGAGAGTCATCCTAATTACACCACAGAAAGTTAAGCCTGAATATGCCATAAAGTTCAAGTTTAAAGCGACCAACAACGAGGCTGAGTACAAGTCAATGATCATAGGGTTACGCCTCGCTTGCGAGCTTGGGGAAAAAATGGTAAAAGTCAAGAACAATTCCTAGTTGGTGGTCAGACAAGTATAGGGAGAGTACGGAGCGATGGATAACAGAATGAAACGGTATCTCTGCATGGTGGAGAAAGAAAAGTCCCAATTTGGATATTTCATCTTACAACTAATCCCTTGGGAGGACAACGAAGATGTCGACAGGCTAGCCAAGCTTGCAACATCTTCCTCTAAGGACCCTGACCCCGGGAGTCATCATAGAACACCTTCCCCAGTCAAGTATTGAGTGAAGGAGGATAGGAAGGTCAACATGGTCATCCCCAAGCTTAAATGGGCCAGTAAGATCATAAAGTACTTGAAGAGTGGCCAACTATTGGAATCTAAGTAAGAAGCAAGAAAAATAATGACATGGTCCAGTCGTTACCTGTTGCTCAGTGACGTCCTTTACAAAAGGAGCTTCACTCTCCCCCTGCTTAGATGTCTATCTGAGGAAGAAGCTAACTATGCACTCTAAGAAATTCACAAGGGGATATGTAGGAAACACTCGGGGGGCAGAGCCATGGTCCATAAAGGGATCAGAGCCGGGTACTTTTGGCCCTCTATGCAAAAGGACTCCGCCCTCCTCACCCAAAGATGCAATAAATGCTAGTAATTCGCCAATATCCCTAAGAGGCCGGTAGAAGAATTAACCCCGATAGCCGAGCCGTGGCCCTTTGCGTAGTGGGAAATCAATGTAGTTGGGCCACTCCCTAGGGAGAAGGGAAAATGAGATTCTTTGTAGTAGCCATCGACTATTTCACTAAATGGGTGGAGGCTGAAATTTTGTCAAGAATCATAGAGAAAAACATTCGGGACTTCACCTAGAAATCTATCATCTGCCAATTTGGTATCTCTCGAGTCATTATCACTGACAATGGGAAGTAATTTAATAATACCCGATACCAGGAATTCTGCACCGGGATCGACATAAAAAACCACTTCTCCTCACCAACTCACTCCCAAGCCAACGGTCAGGTGGAAGTTACCAACGGGACACTCCTGAAC
>JAOXJP010110061.1:0-14135 GCA_025762735.1 Platanus orientalis
TAACCCAATGCGTGCACACACGCAATATATATATATATATATATATATATATATTTGTGTGTGTGTGTGTGTGTGTGTGTGTTGTGGCATCAACAGTTGGTACATCAAAGCCATTAATTAATATATGAATAAACACCAACCTTCCAACCTTTAAGTTTGGGGACTGATATGCATCCTGCTAAGAGAACCTTGACACAGACTATTGAGAGTAAATACATACAATTGTTCTCAGATGATCTTGTTTAGTGCATACATATGTATACACCCACACCCACAGTAGTGTTTAGAGTCCGTTACGCTAGTGACTGAGATCATGTCACCCTATCAGTTGAGGCATTTATATGTCAAACCTTAAACTGAGATGCTTAATCTTACCCCCAATTGAGAACCTTCCGGGTTTAAAATGAACTAGATGATCAAAACTCTCACTTATGGTTCATGACCTTACACATGACATCCTACAATGTTATCCAAGGATCTTTGTCACCCTTCATAGGAGATAAATAGTGTACCCCATAAGATATAATACATACATGAAAAAAAAATCATTTAATTAATGCAATAGATAAATCTATATAATTACAATAAAATGCCACTTGGCTTTCTCAGCGCACACATATATCTAAAACACCCCTCATGTGGTTCCCATTGAATCTTTTTCCTTCCACTCGCATTATTAACTGGGCAGTTAGGGTTATGGATGATAGTGGGTGTCATGGTAGTCATGCATTCCTGTTTAAACTATAGAAATCCTTTTGGCTGCATATAGAAACCACATGGAATGAAATGTTTTCATACTAGTTTTTGAAGGGTATTTCAGTGCAAACCTCATCACCTAAAATGGTTATAGCCTTAAGTCATAATAAAAATGGAAATAAGCTCAGTTCTCAAAATCCTCAAATGATGTCATCTCTATTTTTTCTTGCATTTTGGTGATGATTTGATATGAGTCCATCTTGGATGGTGTGTTGTGCATTCAAATGCCATACAAAATCAAAATGAAATGATTTGTTCCATGTAGTATTCAAACGGAGCCTATGTGTAAACTTCTCATCCTAGTGGGATAATTAGAAGTTTCCTTTCTTTTTTTTCTCACATAGAGTATGATTCAGAATTTTTGAGCTTTCGGGCTCAACCTGTTGCGATGGTGTCTCGAATTCAACCTGGAATTCAACCTAGTGTGCGGCCCAAATGGCATGTTTTCGACCTGATTAGAGGTCCATCGACCAGAATTGTTTAGGTTTGTTTTTTTGAGTTTCCAAGCAAGTTTGAGATTAGAGTTTTGGGGCCGATATAATCCTGTTCGCAGGATTTGGGTGATCTCTTGTAACTTGTAATCTTCAATATAGTGGAAGCTTCTTGATCATCTTCACCCGTGGACATTGGCAATATTGTCAAACCACGTAAATTTTTGTGTTGTGTGAGATTGATTCTTTCTTGTTAGTTTTTTCTTCTTCCATTTCACGTTACCATTAACCTGTATTTGATCTGTTTTCATAACACATTTATTGCATTGGAATCTGAGGGGATTTATGCCAATGCAGTATGGTTTTTTTCTTTTGTACAAATACAACCATTGTTCCTCTTATATTGTATTGTTTAGAAACTTTAACACAGAAAAGGACCCATTTCTAAATTCGGATGGAACTGCTTTCTTGTCAAAATGATCGGACCATGATCTGCACTTGTAGGACTAAATTTAAGTATTGAAAGTTCGGAAAATGTAAGAAAAATTGTGAGAAAAGAAGGGGAAAAAGAAAGAAAGGAATACTCATATTCAGAAGAAAAAAGGATTGTAGATGAACATATCATAATTTTGGTTTTCTTTTTGAGTTTGTCACATAATTCTATTTGTTTTGCCATGCAGTAATAATCATATTGTTCTTTTGTTTTTTTTTGCCATCCCACATTAAGACATTGTGATCAAATTAATGGTGTCGTTTTTAGTTTCTTCTCAAACTCTAATATCTTTTCTACAAAGCTTTTTTTCGTTTTTTAACAAAATGGTGTTTCATATTTTAATATTACCTCTTTATAAATGATGGTATGTGATGTGGGCGTTGAAGGCCACACATGGGTCATGGTGGGGTTCACATGAAAAGACCATGGAGAAACACCTTTGGACACATCATGTAGTCTTTTATTTGTTATTAGAGTCTTTAACAATCTTGATTTTACTGTTTTACTTAATATTTTATATTTTATTAGAGTTTTGGACTTAAGTGTCATTTTAGTTTTTGATTTTGGGTAATTTGTAATAAGACATTGTGCCATGGTATCTTAGTAATTTAAATGAGTCAACAAGTCAAAGTGGGGTCCTCGTAGATTGTTGGTCAATATCCTCTAGAAGTGCTTAGTTTGGCGGTTTTTATTTTTAGAAAGTCGATGTTTTAATGGTTTTGAGTTTAGGAAAGTCTTAGGTAGCAAGTAAGCTAGTAGTTTAGGAGTTTCTAATTTGGTTTCTTGTTATCTTCTTGAGTTTGTGAGCTTATATATAGGGCTACACGTTTTTGTATTGGCATGATGGAATTAATATATTTTTGGCTCGTTTCTTGCTCTCCATGACTAAAACTCCTCTCTTCAAGTTGTCATGCTTTGGCTTAAAGTCCATGTAGGGATTACTCCTAAGGTGAAATACTGAAATGAAATCCTAGAGGGGGGTTGAATAGGATCCCTACACTTATTTAAAATTATTTAACACTACGATCCTTTTTTGATTTACTTTAAATATAACTTATAGTCCAGCGGAATAATTGACAAGTAAATCAAATTAATACCTCTTATTTAAGTCACAATACAAATAAATGACTTAAACTAGTTCCACTTTAGAGTTTTCTTAAAAAAATAAACAGAGTAAAGACAAACAAACAAAGAAGACACACCACAACACAAATATTTGTAGTGGTTCAACACACTAGGCCTTCGTCCACTTTCAACCGTTAATTTATTTTGAATAGTACTTCAGACTATCATAGGCGAAATTAACAAAACCTTAATTCACTTACAAATTCTAGAAAATCCACTTTCTTATAAGTACGTTCCTAGTGTCTCTAGTCAACGTGCCTTTTCTAGTGACTCTGCTAGACTTTGTTCCACTTGATTCTGGCAAATGTGTTGAGAATCCGCCTTTGATGGCTCTGATGAAGGCTACAAACTTCAATTAAAGTTGTGGAGGATGAATACTTCCTTGATTCGGGTTGCCTTTTTAGTAGGTTGATTTAACTATAGGAACCCACCCTTTAGCTTCCAAGTGTTGTAACTATGTGTTTAGGAAGCTTACAACACGACCTTGATAGGATTTTACTATTGGTTCTAACTCAAGGTTCTAGGTTCATAAGAATATGACTGTTTTTGCTCAAACCTCACACTTTGGCTTAATTCAAGAGAAATTTTACTATCAATTCATTCACCTCAATTATGTAAACCATTGAGGCTTTGTCCCTTATTTATAGAGTGGCAAAAGAGCACTTTAAAAGCCCCAACGGCTCTTTTCCAACTGGCAAAAAACTAGCCATTATGGAGATTTTCCATTTCTGGTGCTGTGTTTGTCTTTATTTCCAAAGTCGTTGGATCATCTTAAGATTCAATAGTGAGGACTTTGTTGGAGTAAAGACTTGTTTTGAGGAGTGGAGTCTTGACTGACTCATTCATTGAAATGAAAAGCTTAATATAAATATTAAGAAAAAAAAGAAGAGAGAGTTGAGAGGTAGCAGCAAGGGGTTCTTGTGGGTTTTATTTAGGGTTTAAGAGTGAGAGAGTGTGTGTGTACAAAGGGAAACGGTGTAGGTTTTTGGGTTGCAAAAGTCATACTTCTTTGTACGGATTTGCATTCTCATAGTGAAGAAATGTTTAATCATCTCCTGTGGATGTAGGCACATCGTTGAACCACGTAAATCTTGGTGTCTTATTTTGCCTTTGCTTTGATCATATTTTATTTATTTCTCTTGTTATCCGTACTGGAATAATTGATGCGAAACAAAAAAAGTGGTATCAAAGAGTCAGGTTCGGATAGGGAGGATAGGAATTAAGAATAAGTTCTTGATTATCGGAGTTCAGTACAATTGCAGGAAAAGAAGGAAAATCTAAGGAGTACATTAGAGATGTTCTCATAGTCTCCAAATATATAGACACTTTTTCTCATGATCAATGGATATTAGATTTGGTTGTCATATTCATATTTGCTCCATGAAAGAATATTTTGATACGTTCCAAGAAAAGAAAATAGGTTTTGTTTCTTTAGGTGACAGGTCTACTCGTGACGTCACAAGTGTTGGGACGGTGAAGATCAAGACGTTTAATGGAGTGGTTCGTACTTTGGGACGGTGAAGATCAAGATGTTTGATGGAGAGGTCCCTCTCTAGAATTGACTTGGCGAGTTAATTTGGAGCAGCTACACATGTGCATTGGTTGTGTTATGATCAAGTCATATAGTGTCAGAACTAAATTGATTCAATGATATGTGTAACAGTGGTTATTGAAGGCCAATGGTTGTTTGTGGTGATAGCAAACAAGAAATGATTTAGGTTTGAGGTGGAGGTGCGTTCTAGGTACATATGGCAAAAGTTCACTAAGAATTACAAGTGCAAGTTTTCTCTAAGGTGGTTTCGAAATGTGAACCAAAGTGGAGTGTGGTGCACTTGTCACAGGATCTGTGTCTTGGCAAAAATACAGGTAGAGCTAACTTCAACAAGAGATCGTCAAGGGACTAGAAATAAAGCCAAGGGGTTCTTATGAGTTTTCTTCAAGGTTTGAAGAGAGAGATAGAGAGTGTACAAGGGGAAACAATGTGGGTTTTCGAGTTGTAAAAATCACACTTCTTTGTACGGATTTGCATTCTCATAGTGAAGAAAGGTTTAATCATCTCCCGTGGATGTAAGCACATCGTCAAACCACGTAAATCTTGGTGTGTCTTATTTTTCTTGTTATTTGTACTAGAATAATTGTTGCAAAGCATAACATTTGGCACTATTTGAGCGCTCCAAGATCATGTTCAAGCACTTGAATTTAGTGTTTCAAGTGCTCGAACATGTTTTCAAGTGCTCAAATAAAAACTGTGTTCTATTTTTATTTCATTATCAAAAAGTGTTTGTTAAGCCAATTGTTTTGAGTACTTAAGGGCACCCGAGCGGACATCGGGATCAAAAGTTATGACCCTCTAAAGTTTTGTCATTTTTCGTTTGTAGCACATTTTTGTTTTACTTAATTTTTTTTCCAATTTGGGTCCTCTCTTTGGTCCACACTTGGTGAGACATTCTTACATGGTTTAGATCAACCTAAGCCATCCTACGGTCAATCTATGTTTCTTTCCCAAACCCCCATTTACCATACTTTACCATTTTACCTTTATATGTTGGCTTGGCTTTTTAAGGCTGCATTGCTTGAGACTTCTTGATCTTCATTGTAGCTTGAGTCTCTTTGATGCTTATGGTTTTCCCGGCTTTATATTCTTCTTGAAACATTGACCAAACTTGACTTGGACTTGCATAGATTTTCAAATACATACTCGGTCTAATACATTGACCACACTACACGACATGTACTTGCAAGTTTTGTAATGGAAATTGACAATACAACAAAATTCTTAACACACTCTTTCTTTTTATTTTCTCTTTCTTCTTTCTCTTGTTTATGGCTATTTTGTTTTCTGGTTTATCAAAACTCCATTAAAGATTCTCCAAGATACATTCTTTAATGTTTTCTTGGAATCCTATAATCTTTAAATAGTAAATTACATAATGACCCCCTGGACTATCTGACAATATACAGTTTTCCCCCGTCAACCATCAATAATACAAAAAAAAAAACCCTGTCAGAAATATTTTGGGTACAAAAGTTAACAAGAGAGTGATTTTTACCTCAATACCCATCGGTTTAAACCATTTTTTAAACAATAAAATACAAGTTTTTTAATCTAAAAAACACCCTAAAACGTGTGAAACAAAAACCCTTCTTCCTTCCTCCTCCCTCCCTGCCTTTTACTGCCGGTGAAACTCAATCCGATGTTACTCGCCAATTGGCATTACCCGTGCTTTTGTTGTTTTTTCAATTAAAACAAACCTATGTTTAAAGTAAATAGAAGAAAACCATAATGAATCCGAATCAAGCTTGTCTCACCCTAAGTTTGACAAATTGGGCATACCAGTACCACCAACACATTGGGCATCCCGTGGAGACCACCATCACCTCCCTAAGCTAAAACAGTCCTATAACTTCAAGAATGTTCAGAAAAATCAATTCAATCAATTTACCATCACCACCAATGAAAACTCCCTCTTTGCTTGTGGTGCCACCCTTGCAACCGTAACTCCAAAGCCTTATGAGTGATGACCAAGAGTAGGAATCACCACTCAACACATCATCTAGAAGCTTCGTTGCAATTAAGATGCAAGAACATTTGCCTCATGGCCACCACCTGCAACCTCAATACCCTGAGGACTGCCACTAGTTTGAGACACCTGCAACCTCAATACCTTAAGGAGGACACGGGGGAGAGCTAGCCAAACCTATAGTGTTGATTGTGGAACCATCAAACAAATCCCCCAAAACATTGATGGTTAGAATATCCAGCAAACAAGTTGCTCAAGAAAACATTGGGAAGGAGATCTAATTGCCATTGCCCTGCAAGCTAGTATTGAGCCATTAAGCAAGAAAGGGATGACTCTTTTGGATTCTAATTTTTCTCTCCAATTTGGTTTGCTTTGGGTTCAAAGGAGGATTTTTAATTAATTTCGATTTTGAGATGTTCATTCATGATTACTCACCTCCATCACCACCACTACATCTTGTGTTTGCTTTTTACGAAGATGCCTACAAAATTACCAGAATTTCTTCTTTCAGTACCTTGGCCTCTCTTATTAAACCCTAGCCTTCACCTAGACCGTATTTGATGCCAAAGGCGCAATCTTCTTTACCAGTGTCGAAAAATTTGGTTTTGTCACTCAAAAGATCTCTTAAACCCTTGTTTCTCCCGACATTCAATCGGGTTTCTTATCTTCGCTCGATGCTCTCAATGGTGATTTCCCATAATCAAACCTTTAAGAAGATGTTGTTTCCCTCCTACCAACACAAAGAATCCAAAACAAACCCTAACCCAACCCTGACCAGATACCCATAAATTCCAACCTAAAACGAAACTCAAAATTCCTCCTAAATTTCTCGAATTACAGTCATTTCCCCATGAATTTCTTCTACTATATGAAGTTCATGGTGTTCGATTTTTTGATTTGCAGAGTAATATATGGGAGATGGTGGCAGTGGCAGTGGTGATAGAGATGAAGGGTGGCAGTGGTGGTAGCAGGTCATAATGGTGGAAGATCAACATAAAGCTACAGATCTATGGATGGTGAAAAGTGGTGTGATTTAGGAGAGGTAGAAGCCAACGGAATTGGGGGCAACACTGATCGTTCCTTCAATTCCTCTTCCAACGATGACTGATTTTAGGTGCGTGCTCCGCCGATGCATTGAAACACCAGATTTGGCTTCTTCTTGTCCTATCACCGTTTGATGAATGTCAAGATCTTGATCACACTAATCATACCATTTGATGGATATTTGGTTTTAGTCTAACTGTTGGCCAAAGGGTTCATCATTTGAATGGTCTTGATCCTACCCTTAGATCGGAACATACTCATGATGGGACATAGTGCAATTTTTTATAAAATTTTATGGATACAAGGGTACTTTGGTCTTTATATGAGCCAAGGTATTTTCGTCATTAAAATAGACTCCCATGTGCAATAAGGGTAGTTTTGGGTTTATGTATTATTTTTTGGTTATGTGATTTGTTTGACTAATGATCAATGACAGACAGCTAACAGTATGGTGTTTTTTGACCTCTACAAGACCGGTTAAGGGGGGTTTTTATAATTATTGATAGATGAGGGGGGAATTTATATATTGTCAGATAGTTCAGGGGGTCATTCTGTAATTTACCCATCTTTAAACCCTTGCAACATCTTTCTTAACCTCTTCCCACTGGGTTTTAGTCTCACGAATCAGAGAGAATTAGGTTGCGTTTGGTAACACTCCCAATGAGTGATTCTCTCATTCTTCTCTCCCAAGATTCCAAAAGAGTAAAGAAAAGCATTTGGGAAAACTAGATTCTCTTTCTCGATTTCACTCCCAAAACACGGTTGGGAGTGACTTTGGGAGCTAGAGAAAGCCACTTCAACGTTTTTGGTTCCTTCTTACTCTCGCTCTCGACAATTTGGGAAGAGATGCCTGCAACGAGGACGACGAAAAGGTATTTCTCTCCTCCTTCTCACTCTCGCTTTCCTTTGTTTGCTCCTTTTTTTTTCGTTCCAGATTTTTGCGGGGATTACCTCGTTTTTCTTCTTCCTCCTCATCTGTTTTTTTTTTTTTTTTTTTTTACAAATTTTTTTGTTATTTTTGTTTTTTTTATTTTTTTTTTTAGTTGTGAAAATTTTTTCAAGGATTTACCTTTTTTTTCTCTGTTTTTTTCCTATTTTTTCTTCTTCCTTTGGTTTTTTTATTTTTATTTTGCCGGTCTAGTTTGCAGACCTCCTCCTCCTTCGTCTACTAAGTTAGTTATTATTTTTTGTGGAGAACCCCCACCAGGAGAAAAGCTAAGCTTGAAAGTTGATGGTGACTTTGTCAGCGACCGGGATGGAGACTTTGTCAGGATGGCAATGGAAATCATACAGTGTTGTTGTTGTTGAAATGGTGGGGGTGGAGAACGGTAAGGAATAGATTTAGCAGCAGGGCAATGACGGTGGGTGGTGGTGGGTCATGTTTAGGGAGGTGGGTAGGACCTCCGACAAAAGAATCCAGGGAGGAGAGGGAGGCGGTGGTGGTTTCTAAACGCTTGTGTCATTTGGGTTTGGTGGGTTGGATTTGAGTTTTGAGATGGGCACATGCTGCCATGAGGAGCTAACGGGGTATCCCATAGAGAGGCGAAAGACAGAAAATAAAAATTGGTGATCATTTTGAGTGAGAGAGGAGGAGGGGAGCAAGAGAAATGTAAATTGATGGATTGCCTTCAGCACACCTTTCTCTGTTCAAGCTTCCCACTTTATTCCATCCAACCTTAAAGCCCTCTTTCGTTTTTATTCCCCTGTCTTCCACAAAATCCCCTTGTTACACATTATCGGAAGAGTACAATTCATTGGTATTCATCTTTGATAGATTATGCACAAGTTATTACCAAACAGGAATCACTTCAAAAAAATGTAAGAGAATGCATTATACACTGGTTTTTACTAAGCAATTTTCTAATTCTGGAATTCACTCTAAAGAATGTGTTGGGTTAATGTCTTGTATTCGACCTGAGATATAACCCGGATGAGGATCCGAAGAAAACCCGAATATGACCCATTTTTATGGGCGAAGGTGGGTCTGGTTTTTTTACCCATATATTGTATTCGATTTAGGGTCCGAATCCAACCCGCAAAAATTAGGGTTTGGGGGTTTATATTTAGGGGTTTCTTGATTTCCATGCCATCGCATTATTCATTGTAATCTCTATTTTTCGATCACAGTGAAAGTTCTCTCCGTTTTTGCTTGTGGAATTAGGCTTCAAGCCGAACCACGTAAATCGTCTTGTTCTTGCTATGTGTGATTGCTATTTGCATTATTTTTTTTCTTCTTTGTTGCATATGATCCCAAATCTAGGTTTCTACATAACAAACTGGTATCAGAGCCCTAGGTTGCAATTGGGATTTTCGACATGGTTGCAAAGTATAAAGTGGATAAATTTGATAGGTAAAATAACTTCAGCCTATGGTGCATGAAAATGTGTGCGCTATTGGTTCAACAAGGAATGACCAAAGCATTGGTGGGGAAGGAAAAGCTTCCTGTGACGATGTCGAAAGACGATAGAGAAGAACTCGACTTCAAGGCACTCTGCGCGATTCGGTTATGCCTGGCCGATGAGGTGTTGCGAGAGGTTGTAAATTAGTTGTCTATGGCTGGGCTATAGCTCAAGTTGGAGAGCCTGTATATGAAGAAGTCTCTCACGAATAAATTCTTTGAAACAACGTCTCTACATATTTAGGATGAGAAAAGGTATGCCTCTGAAAGCCCATCTTGATGAATTCAATAAAATTATTATGGATTTGAAAAATATTGATGGTAAGATCGATGATGAAGATCAAATTATTATTGTTTTGCGTTCTTTACCTGCATTATATGAATATTTTGTTACGACCTTTACTCTATAGAAATGATACCATCTCTATGGAGGATGTTAAGGCATCCTTGCATTCTAGATAATTGAGAAAAAAAGTGTCTGGAGAAGAGAGTGAGGGGTAGGCAAAAAGTCTATTTGCAAAAGGAAGAACAAAGGAAAAGGGTTCAGGTGATAAAAGTCAATCTAGATCAAAGTCTAAATCGAAAAAAGGAAAGTGTCATTACTGTCACAAGCTGGGGCACTCAGGTGAGATTGTTCAAAGCTCAAAAAGAAAATAGACAAGGATGTTACGGGCATCATAGAAAAAAATTCTTTTGATGGTTCTTAAAATGTTCTATCGGTTACTCATTCTAGTATATGTATAGATGGGGATTAGATTCTTAATTTAGGTTGCTCCTGTCATATGTGCCTAAACTAATATTAATTTACAACATACAAAGCAGTGAACGACGGTATAGTTCTGATGGAGAACAATATGCCTTGTAAGATTGTAGGGATTGGAACAATCCGGATCAATATGCATGATGGGATAATCAAGACCTTGACTAATGTTCGGCATGTACTAGAATTGAATAACCTAATTTCTTTGGGCGCTATTGACTCCAATAGTTGTAGGTGTACTGATGAAGGTGGAATTATGAGGGTTTCGAAAGGTGCTTTGGTGGTTATGAGGGGACAGTGGAATGGTAATTTGTATGTACTTCAGGTTCAGGTACGGTATCATCATTGATTGATTCAGATTCTAATATCACTTGCCTATAGCATATGCGCATATGCGATTAGGCCATATGAGTGGGGTATAATAGGGTTAAGCAAGAAAGGCTTACTTGGTGGTTAGAGAACAGGGAAGTTGGATTTTTGCAAGCATTGTGTATTTGGGAAGCAGTGCAAGGTGAAGTTCAGTTTGGCTATTCATAGAAACAAAAGTATAGTGGATTACATCCACTTTGATCTTTGAGGCTTATCCCAGGTTGCTTCAAAGGGCGGTTCTCGTTATTTGTTGACTTTCATTGATGATTACTTCAAGAAAGTCTGGATATTTACTTTGAAGCATAATGATGAAGTCTTTCTCAACTTCAAGCGATGTAAGGTTATGATTGAGAAACAAACAGGTAAAAAGATCAAAAGACTAAGAATTGATAATGGTTTGGAGTTTTGTTTTGATGAATTTGACAGATTCTTCAAGTGAAGGGATTGTGAGGCATCGCACAGTTAGACACACGCCCCAACAGAATAGTGTGACAGAACGCATGAACAAGACACTCCTTGAGAGATCTCGATGTATGTTCTCTAATGCTAGACTTGGAAAGGAATTTTGGACTGAGGTAGTTTCTATTGCTTGCTACTTAGTGAACAAGTCTCTATTGAGTGTAAGACACCTGAGGAGGTATGGTCTGGCACTCCTGTAGATTATTCTAGGTTAAAGATCTTTGGTTGTCTAGCTTATGCTCATGCCAATGAAGGTAAGCTTGAACCAAGAGCTAAAAAGTGTATTTTTTTTTTGGTTATAGATCTGGGGTGAAGGGATACAGGTTGTAGTGTTCTGATCCTAAGTCACCCAAGGTTATTATTAGCAGAGATGTTACTTTTGATGAGTCTACTATGTTTAACCCAAGAAATGAGAATGTTGATGTAAATAGAGACCATGGAGTCAGCAAGCAGGTGGATTTTGAAAGTTACATTTCAGGGAAGAGGTAAGAAGGCACTTCCGTTCAGCCCATTGAGGAAGAGGTGCATAATCCTAGTGAGGAGGAGGATACATAAGAGGAATAACAGTATAGTATTACTAATAGGAGACAAAAGAGATATTAGACCATCTCAAAGGTATAGTAGCTATGCAAGGATGGTTTTCTATGCATTGTCTGTTGCAGGAACTGTTGAATGTCAAGAGTCTTTCAATTATCATGAAGCCGTCACAAGCAATGATTCTGCATAGTGGGTAATTGTTATGAATGAGGAGATTGAATCTCTCTATAAGAATCAAACTTGGGAGCTTATAAAACTGCTTATGAAATAGAGGATTGTTGACTACAAATGGGTTTACAAGAGGAAAAAGGAACTCTAGGTGTTGAAGATTTAAAGTATAAGGCACGCTTGGTTGCAAAGGACTATGGTCAAAAAGAAGGTGTGGACTTCAAATAAGTATTCTCACCAGTTGTGAAGCATAGTTCTATACGGGTGTTGCTTGTTAAGGTGACTATGCTTGACTTAAAGCTAGAGCAGCTTGATGTTAAGACAATGTTTCTACATGGTGAGCTATAGGAGCATATTTACATGCATCAATCAGAGGGGTTCGTTGTCTCAAGTAAGGAAGACTATGTTTACTTGTTGAAAAAGTCTTTGTATGGCGTGAAACAATCGCCTAGATAGTGGTATAAGCGGTTTGATACTTTCATGTTTGTACATGACTTTTATAGAAATTAGTATGATAGTTGTGTTTACTTTAGACAGCTTCCAAATGGTTATTTGATGTACTTGTTAATATATGTTAATGACATGCTTATTGTTGCCAAGAACATGTCTGAAATCAACAAGTTGAAGGCTCAACTTAGTGGTGAGTTTGAAATGAAAGATTTGGGGGCAACAAAGAAAATTTTGGGCATGGAGATTCGTATGGATGGCAAAGCAGGAAAGTTGTACTTGTCTCAGAAGAGCTACTTTGAGAAAAGTACTTTAACGCTTTAGAATGCAGGATTTCAAACTTATGGGTACTCCATTTGCAAGTCACTTTAAAATTCTATAGACTTATCACAACAGACTAAGGAGGAGAAAGAATATATGTCTCATGTTTCGTATGCTAGTGTAGTTGGGAGCCTCATGTATGATATAGTTTGCACTCATCCTGATATTTTACATGTTGTTCGTATTGTAAGCAAGTATATGGAGTGTCTAAGAAAGGCACATTGGCAAACAGTGAAATGGATACTTTAGTATTTGAGAGGTACTGCAGAGGTTGGGCTCATGTTTAGTAAAATAGGTGGTCTTAATGGTTGTACAGTTGGATTTGTGGATTCTGATTATGCAGGTGATCATGATAAGAGATCTCTGACAAGTTATGTCTTCACTCCTACGAATTGTGCAGTGAGTTGGAAAGCAACATGGCAATCTACAGTTGCTTTGTCTATTACTGAAGATGGGTATATGGCGGTGACTGAGGCTGTGAAGGAGATTGTTTAGTTGAGAGGCTTACTTGGAAAGCTAAGCCTGGAGCAGGGCTTGACTGTTGTGCATTGTGACAGTCAGAGCTCTATACATCTAACAAAAAACCAGATGTATCATGAGAGGACTAAGCACATTAATGTCAGATATCATTTCATATGTGAGATCGTCTCACAGGCCAGATTGTTGTTAAGAAGATTAGCACAAATGATAATCTAGTAAACATGATGACCAAGTCACTTTCAGCATTCAAGTCCAAACAATGATTGAAGTTCACAGTATCTAGAGTTACCTTTCGGGGTTATGTGGAGAAGATGGGAATAGAGTTTTTTTTGTACTATATAGTCCTGGTAAAATTCAAACCAAGATGGAGATTTGTTAGGTTAATGTCTTGTATTCAACCCAAGATATAATCCGGATGATGATTCAAAGAAAACCCAAATATGACTCGTATTTTGTATCTGATTTAGGGTTCGGATCCAACCCGCGAAAATTAGGGTTTTGGGGGTTTCTCGATTTCCATGCCATAGCACTATTCATTGTAATTAGGGGTGGGCACGGGCCTATCCATGGTAGACCCAGGCTCGACCCTATAATTATATACCGGGCTCGAGCCGGGGTTTTGGGCCTACAAGGGTGGGCTCGAGCTGGGGTTTGGGCCCGGCCCTCATTAATTGACCAGGCCTCGGGCCGGCCCATGAATTTAGAAAAATAATAATGTTGAGATGTAGGTTTGAACTCTAGACCTATCCGAGGTTCAAAATTTCGATTTTGATGGATTATTCGTCATGAGGATTAATGGAAATTTCACTAGAATGCTTCGAAATAT
>JAOXJP010110072.1:0-14135 GCA_025762735.1 Platanus orientalis
ACTCGGGATCGGTCCCGGCCGATCCCGATCCGATCCGGGCGATCCGAACCCGGATCGGACGAGTTTTAGAACCATGGTTTCTAGACAAGCCTCCTGGCTCAAATCAACTGGTTTGACCAAACCAGTGATATCACCTTCTAGGTTCTTCTTGAAAAGTTTGACTTCCTTTGCCTGACGGGGAGCTGTAAATCTCCAATTAACATCTCTTTTAAATACGGTTATTAAAACCCCTGTGGGATTCTCCACACCACAGAGAAAATCTTTTTGGGACCACCCAAGGTCGTCCCCTTACTGTAACACTCATCGGTGACTGGTAAATATTTCCAGGACCTGAACCAAAAAGTTAAAAAACCTTGTTACACTAACATTAACATGCCTCCTTTCTGCAGAAATTTACCAGATTGCACCACTATTGCAGAGCATAAAGGGTAATTCCATATATTTAAAAAAAACAAGAGACCAAACTATGCCTATTTGGCCTGATTTTTCATTATTTTACTTTTAGAAAATAAATAAGTGAACATTTTGTTTCCAAAAAAATTTCAACTCCATAGACATGTAACATAAAAGAATCTTTGCTAGACGGAGGTATAGCTTGGGACTTGCCAAAGTTCTAGTCGGAAAATAGGATTTTGGCTTCTATCCTTCGATCTTGGTCAAATCCTTGTTATTTATCTATTGGAGTCCTAAAATTACTTAGTAGCAGCAAGATTTTTTTTTGGAAGAAAAAATTAATTTTGGATTTTTTCAGCAATGGGTGAAATTGAGGTGTTTCACTTTGATACGAAAGCAAAATGAAACCAAAACAAAACCTAGAAGGGGGTTTTTCTCTATACCAATTTTCCCATGTATCGCCACTACGTATTGATACCACCGATACATGTCACTGATACCAGGGAATTTTAGAACTCTAGGATGTGTTCATATTTCTACCCACTGATACCGATACGTTTCGGCTGAAATCAAAACATATTGACTGTAACTTGATTCCACGGTGGATGTTTCATTTTCATTTTAACTCAATGTGGATGTGTAGCTTTATTATGTAGTGTTTTTAATCATTTCTCAAGCCTTAGTGTTCTAGACAGTGCGACAGTGTATGTCACAACTCACAAGTGTATTGGTGTTCAACGACCATCACAGATCGTTGCATTGCTTTCTTAATGGCTTCAAGTGTGTATTGGTACTCATTCTAACATTTCCTGAACTTTCTATAAAAATGTATAGCCATGAAAATTATCGGTTTGTGGTTTGAAGATATATTTTTTTAGTGTGGATTTTCTGTATTATTTTCTTACTCAATGTGGATGTGTTACTTTATTATGTACTTTTTAATCATTTCCCAACCCACCCTTGGTGTTCCAGACATGCATTACAGTGTATGTCATGGGGGTGCCGGTTTTCAAAAACCTTTAAAGATGGCTGTTTTGCTTATGTAATGATCCCTATGTGTATTAATGCTTATTCTCTATTTTCCTGAAGTTTTAGCAGAGTTTTTTAATGTATCCATAATGTTTCAATTGTTTGCATGTGTTTTATAATGTTTCCAAAGGTTTTTTCATTGTTTCCAAGAAATGTTTCTTTTTCCATGGGGACCGAAACCGGAACTTCAAACCTTGTTTGTATTGAGGTAGCAAACCTAGGGAAAACATAGGTTTTGAACCCTGTCGTTCACACACAAGCTCAATCAGGATACCCAGAGTCGGCAAACATGCATTGATTCAGCAATTATGAATAGTGTTTCTCCTGTGGGAAATTTTAGATTCAGGAATGAACCAAGCCATCTCAATGTTCTTTTAATTTTGTAAAGGATTTACAGCTGTCTTTCCAAGAAACAACTCAGTACCTGCCAAGCATTAAGCATCATATGCATTCTGTCTCCTTACATAGCAGTGCCTTTTACAAAGGAAGACTGCAGCACGGAGCCATTAAGCACTATTTGTATGTTTATGTCTCTCTTATAAAACCAAAACTTAGAAGACATTCTTCTGCCTGGGGCCTGCTTCTTTGATTTTGGGTTACACTTATTTGTCAATAGATGCAAAACTTTATATTGGATGCTTCTTGTTTTCCTATCTTATGAAGTTGAAGCTTCCGTCTTTGTACATTTATAACTTTTTTTTTAGCCTCAACTATTTTTAGTTGGTTTAGTTGGCACCATGAAATAGAATATATGTAGAGTCATAGATCACATCGATATGTTCAGTTATTTGATGTTTGATAATTTCAACTGTTTTTTTCTTTTTCTGCTATAATTCTTCATGAATATGCTTTCCATTTGTTTTATTAGGCCAAACAACACCTGGCCCTGCTATGTCTGGGAGAAATTGGGAGACGGAAAGATCTCAGCTCACATGCACACATAGAGAACATTGTTATTGAGTCCTTCCAATCTCCTTTTGAGGAGATTAAGTCTGCTGCCTCATATGCTTTGGGAAATATAGCTGTTGGGAATCTTTCAAAGTACTTACCTTTTATTTTGGATCAAATTGATAACCAACAGAAGAAGCAGTATCTGTTGCTTCATTCTTTGAAAGAGGTGTGTTCTCAAGTCGGGATTCCAATTTAGAACTTGACACACTTGTTCACACTGTTCATAATCTGTAAATTCTATCTTGCAGGTTATAGCAAGACAGTCTGTGGATAAAGTTGGTCAGGCTGGGTTTCAGGATACTAGTGTTGAGAAGATATTAAAATTACTTTTTAATCACTGTGAAAGTGAGGAAGAGGGTGTTCGCAATGTAGTAGCAGAGTGTCTGGGTAAAATTGCGCTTATTGAGCCTATAAAGCTTGTTCCTGCACTTAAGGTATACTTCCATCATAATTCAAGTGATCTCATTTTATATAGCTTTAGTTTCATACTTGTAACATTTATACTTCGCATTGCAAAAGGCATTATTCCTTTGTTTTGTTAAATTACTATAGGTGCGTACAACCAGTCCAACTGCTTTCACTAGAGCAACAGTAGTCATTGCTGTAAAGTACTCGATTGTGGAGAGGCCAGAAAAGATAGATGAGATTCTATACCCCGAGATCTCCTCATTCTTGATGCTTATTAAGGATCATGACCGGGTAAATATTTAATCTAAGTACATGCTGCAGCTACTATTATGGCCTGGCATTGTTGAGCTTTTAGGTTCATTTTTTGCATGGAGTATTCGGTAATAATCAATTTACTTGTTTCTTTAAATGGATTACAGCATGTTCGACGTGCAGCGGTCTTGGCATTGAGTACAGCTGCTCACAATAAGCCAAACCTCATTAAGGGGCTTCTTCCAGAGCTGCTACCACTTCTGTATGACCAGACTGTGGTTAAGGTAAAAGTTTAGCTCAAACTTTACATCTTTATATGTAGTCAGGACTTATCTCTTGGACATAAATTTACATTGTATGGAAATTCATGGCAGCACCTATGTCTTGGGCATGAATTTACATTGTATGGAAATTCTTTGTCTTAGACACAGGATTCATGACAGGCAGCACCTATGTCTTGGGCATGAATTTACATTGTATGGAAATTCTTTGTCTTATACAGAGGATTCATGATGGGCATCATCACCTATGTCTTGGACAAGAATTTACAGTGTGTGGAAATTCTTGGTCTTAGACACAGGATTCATGACGCCCATAGGGTGATATCTTTTAATAAATTTAGAGGACGCATTGCGTATCACAATGGTGAACTTAAGCAATTATCACTTGATAATGTACTTGTCAGTTAACTTAATAAAATGCTGAATGATATTTCATTATACAAATTTTACTTATCTTTTTAATGGTATGTTGTGCCTATTTATCCCCCCAAAACAAAAATGTATGTTGTGCCCATTTTTTAATTTTATGATATTTTCTACTAAATTTTTGCCCATTAATCAAATAAAGGAACCTTAATAAATCCATCAAACAAAAGTTTTAAAAATTTCCTACTGAGCTATTTTAGGATTAATATTTGCATACAGCTATACCCTAAAATGAGAAAGAAAATTAATAAATTGGGGAAACTTTTTTTTACGAATAAAATTGCTCGACTTAAAACTAAATCTTGTGTCATATTTCCATGTTAATAGCTTACTTCTGTTATATTCCTTGTCTTTTTTTTTTTTTAATTCTTGAATATGGTCTCTGTTGATCACATTCTAAGCACTACTTTTGGTGCAGCAAGAATTGATTAGAACAGTTGATCTTGGTCCTTTTAAGCACATTGTGGATGATGGCCTTGAGTTACGAAAAGCAGCATTTGAATGTGTAGACACATTGCTGGACAGTTGTCTTGATCAAGTGAACCCTTCATCGTTCATTGTTCCTTATCTGAAATCTGGTTTGGATGGTGAGTATTTAACTCCACTGACTCAGCCTTTGATGTTTCTTTTTTCTTTTTCCTGATTATAGGTGACTTAATTATCCAGGCAGGCACTTCATTAAGAATTTGAAATTTCTTCTTTCTCCAGATCATTATGATGTTAAAATGCCTTGTCATCTTATCCTCTCAAAACTTGCAGACAAGTGTCCCGCTGCTGTACTCGCAGGTTAGTGGGAGCATTGAATTAGTTTGTATTATATTAACCAACTGCATATATGATTTTTCTTTTAAATCTCATGCCAAACTTTTGAACTTTCAGTGTTGGATTCGTTGGTTGATCCTCTGCAAAAAACTATTAATCACAAGCCAAAGCTAGATGCTGTGAAGCAAGAAGTTGATCGTAATGAAGACATGATCCGGAGTGCTCTTCGAGCAATTTCTTCCTTGAACCGCATAAGGTCTGGTCCCTCAAATTTTCTAAGTAAATTTTGTCATAAAAGTCTCTTTGTTAGACGTAAGCACCATAAACTAACCGATGATAGCCTTAAGGGTTGAAAACCCATTGCAATGCTTTGAAACTGGTTATCTTTATTTGATCAAAAAGTTTTGTCCAATCTGTGGTGCTTCTTCCCAGCTCCCCCACAAAGCATTTGTACCTTTTCCCCATAAAGAACTGAGGGCTGATATGCAAACTAGTAGATCTATGCTGTTAGCATTCAATAAAATATTATTTATGAGATTTAATGATGATTTTGTAGAAAAAAATAGTATTGATTTTTTGTTTATATTATTTTATTCTAATCCAATAAAAAGATTCAATCTGATGGTTTTTATACAAGGTCTTCTTTAATTGATTCTAAGATGTTAGTTATCTACAAATATATATATATATATATATAGGCTACTGAAAGCCTTCTTGGTGGAGCTAGAACAGATCATAACCTGTTGTAATTTCCCTTGGTTGGTGTGTGTGTGTGTGTAGGGGGGGGAGGACTTGAATGAGGTGATGTATGTGGAAGACAGAATAAGGGTGTATAGGTATACATGAGGAATAGAGGCGTTTGGAGACTTTGTCGATTGGAAGGGGCTTGGATTTGCCTATTTCAGGCGCCAGTTACACTGACACATGGTCTAATCTACAGTCAAACCCGTCGAAGAGTAAAGTCGATCAGATTCTAGTTATTTCATGATGGGAGCTGTACTCATCAGTGTGAGTATTGTCCTTACCAAGACCTCGGTCGGATCACATCCCAATTCTTTGTAATAGAGGATAAAGTAACTCAAGCCCAAAATTGTTATGTTTCCAAATATGGCGGACCGTGCAGCCAAGTTTTGTGGAGTCAGTAAAAGGGTGGTGGGCTTCGTTTGAAGTGGATCAGCCGCTGGGGCAGAGAATTTGTCTTAAGCTTTAGATGCTAGAGGACAAACTAAAGTTGTGGAATAAGGAGGAATTCAGGGTTATTGAGAGGACAGAAGTGGTGTTTGATGAGATGAAAAGGCTAGACAAAAAGAGGAAGACGAAAGCTGATAAAGGAGGAAAGGGGAGTGGAAGGAGTATGGGAGGATTTGTTCATAGGAAGAGGTTATGTGGAGGCAGATATCTCGAATGGAGTGGCTAAAGGAAGGAGACAGTGGATTTGTGTGGAAAGAGGTTTGAATGTATTAGGGTTATAAGAAGGAGAAGAAGAAGAAGAAAGGAGATTAGTGAAACTCTATGGAGAGTGAAACTACCTTCTCATACATATGATGTATTCTTAAAAGGATACTAGAGCCATTACATTGAGCATTTCCAAGTATACTGCTCATGTATAATGTACCCAAATACCCTTACATGTGCCCAAATACATCCCCATATACACTCATGTACACCAACAAAGACAATAATTTGAAGTTCTTCCATAGAATGGCCATTTGTAGGAGAGGGGTGAATGCCATAAGGAGGATTTGTATAGAGTTCTATGAGGAGCTGTACATGAATTGAGTTTTGTCTACCTAGCCAACTTTGCACGACTGTAGATGTAGCTCCGGCTTTTGGTTCAAAAGTTCTATAGTGCTTTTTGAGATGCATTCAAGCTACTGTCTCTATCAATGATTACACGGTGTAGACTATCCATACATTTAACTGGGGTTTTGAAGATAGTAGTGTGAAGCCAAATTTCTTGTTCCTAGGTACTGTTAAAATACATCTCACCATATCCAAAAGAGAAGTATCAATTTCATCTGCATCTTCCATGCCTTGCACTTCTCCCTCCATACCATCACATTCATGGTCATGCACTTCATTATCTTCAACTCCAACATGGAAATTTCATTTATAACACTGAAGGGAAAAATGCTCCTTCTCACCACAACAAAAGCGCTCTCTCCCTTGCTACTTGTTAGGGCAGCACCTCTTGCTACTCCCGCCCCTTTATCATTAGCTGAAATTAAGAGGCATGGGAACATTGGGCCTTATCATAGCACCATTATTAGGAACTGTTCTAGCTGGTTGGGTCACTCCCATAGGCTTCTGGGCTATTGTCTTCTTGTCTTGAACTCTAAACCTCCTACAAAGCTGCTGTCTCATATTCTCCTTCAAGCACAATGCTATGTGAAAGGTATCTTCACATCATAAATTCACATGATATTCAACTCTGTGGATCTCAGCCCTTATTTAAAGCCATTTTTTTTTTTTCATTCTCTTCTATTTGACATCTCATCAAGGACAGCTCTTCAAATTTCTATATGTTGTCTAAAGGATATCATCCAATAGTGTATGTCATCAAATCCTGAATCAAAAACTTCAATTGCATTTTCATTCTCCCGAAGAGAAATAGATTGGTTTGCCGCAATTTGGAAAGTCCCTTTTCTTCATTGATCCACCAAAATTTAGCATGAACAATCAATTTCTATCTTACAAACCTCACTTTGATCATCCATCATATCATAATAATCAAATTATACTTCTAATATAACTAATCAATCAACAAATCATTGAGGATCAATCCTCCCATCAAATTCTAATACCTTAACACAACATCTTTTATGATGTCTCCCATGGTGTCATCGTCCTCAAATCTCTGCCGTTAAAGAACTTCATGTAGCATATCAGCTACCGATGATTGTGAAGCACTAGCTGTTCCACGAACAGCGCTAAGAGCTACCCTGTTAGTTGGAACAGCTTACTGCCCCACATCTTCTCAGATGTTGATTGTCATGTCCCCTTCATGGTGCTGTCTATAAGTTTCCATAAACTTCACAGCAGCTCCTTCTCAAGGTTAGGTGCATTCCTAGACCTTGTGTCCTCTTTGTCCTCTTTCACATAGAATTCTAAACTTTCAACCTTTTGGCATGCTTGAAAAGCATCTTATTTTTCCAATTAGTCAACTTCCGTCTAAAATTTTTGCCATTATGCGTCGTCATTTTAGACCAAATATCTGATCCCAAAACTGATGCAGAACCAAGGGAGTAAAAATTCTGATATTCTTCTTCAGGTATGAGGGAGGCTTGGGGTTTAATTGGCAAGATTAGGATTACTGAAATTTGTTCAGAATTAGGGTTACAGATATGGGTTTAATTATAGGTGACTGGATTTCTAAATACAGTAAGTATTAAGAGGCTTAAAGAGTGAAAATTAAGATCAGAATTTTCTCCCCTTGGTCCTGTATCTAAGTATCTTATTTCATAACCTGATTCCGTAAGTGGAAGGGCCTTGCTGTTTCATCTATGAACTTGACAAGGACAAAGCAAGCCACTATTTTTTCATTCTTAAGATTTTGCAAAATCAATAGACTCCAAACTTGAAACGCATTAATTCTATTTGGACATGTTAAATCTTTGTAACCTGAGAAGGAAGTATGAAATTCATCCTCTCCCAGTCAGTGACAAAGAATCCTTTTTAACCACTAAAATAAAACAAATATGGATTTTATCCCTGCCCCCACTAGTTGAGGCTCTCAACCATCTCATCTCTCATGCCTGCTCCTATATTTACAAAAGAATCATTCATGTCAAAAGAAAATCATCAAGAATCAGATATATTCTTTTGAGGTTTCAAATATCTGACTCTGCCAGCCTTCTCAGGATTACAATTGACATTGCAATACACCAAATGGTTCTTTTGCTTCAGCTTGTCATTTAAAAAAAATCCTTTGGTTATTCTGTAACTTTTAGTGATCCATCCTGCAACATAGTGCACCGAAGGTGCTGCTGGCATTAGTAGCTTCTCTTCCAGTTTCTCTACCACTGATTACAGATACTTTGAGTGTGAATTCGCAGCAAGTGGGAGAACTGTTGATGGATTCCACAATGCCGCTCCCTACGACTGCTCTAGAAACAGGCTTGCGGTGCGACGTTGAAAGCCATAAAAGAATTGAGTTTGCCTTCTCCTGTCACTAATTGGTTTTTGGTAGATTGGTGGCTCAAAGTCTGACAATTGGTACCAGAGCCAGGGATCACGGGAGCATCATTGTGAGGGAGGGATTGTTGGTGGATTCCACAATGTCTTTCCCAGCGACCGCTTTAGAAATAGGCCTACGGGTGCGATGTTGAATGCCGTAAAAGAATTGAGTTTGTTTTCTCCTATAACTAATTGGTTTTAGGTAAATTGGCGGCTCAAGGTCTGACAATAACAAGATAATTTGGAAATTCGCATTACAACTTTCACGTAGGGTATTCTTAATCCTTCTCACTAGGTTTTTTTTAAGTTTGATTTTAATCATGATAGTGCTTCAAAACATCTTAGATATACTTTAAACATCTATTTTGGACAATCGAAGTTCAACAAAAAGATATAATTCCGGGGGTTTGTAAATTGGACCTAACAGTGGACCAATTTGTTTTACCTTTTCTGTTGCATGATCCTTCAAAGATAACTATGGTTGTCCTTTTTGTGACACTGGAACATTGCAATTATTATTTTTTATTTTTTATGAATGAACATTGTAACTAATAAACATTAGGACGTTGAGAGTAGGATTCAAATGTATCACTGTATTTGTTCCTTCATTTACTAATAACAAATCTTTTGCAGCAACTAACCTTCCACGAGATTTTTAAAGTATAGGAACTTCATCATGAACTAGTATGATGAACTATGCCACCCATTAGCCCCCCCATAAAAAAAAGATGGATAAAACATGTTTACTAGTAGTTATGACTATTATCCCTGATTCCGTTCTTTTTTTATTTGGTAATTACTATCCCTGATTCCCTAGTAACTAACATAATGACCTATCTCTATTTCTAGAAACGCTCCCCAAGTTTGTGGGGTTGGTATGATCACTATCTTTAACAATATAGCATTTGAATTTCCTTCTCTGATTTCCTGAAAATTTCTACAAGATAATCTACTAACTTCTTTCTTTTTTCTTTTTTGGTGAATAATAGTATACTAACTTCATAGGTGGTGATCTTTTGATTTCATTGACACGTTCTTGTAAGGAATCAATGTCAACCTAATGGTGTTTTGTTCACTTTTAAACATAAATATAACCACTGGATTTTAGCTACTGAGGTTTCAAAGCTCAGCTTTTATGTAGCACTTGCCCAACATCAACTAATGAATCTACCAGATGGTATGTAATATTAGTGTTTGTTCCTGTCTCTAAATTTTTAATTTGATTTTTTTTGCAGTGGGGGAGACTGTAGCCTTAAATTCAAGAGTCTCATGAATGAAATTACAAAATCTCCAACGCTTTCCGAGAAGTATAATTCCATTCATTATGACTGATGGATCTTTTGTTTCCTAGCATCATGATTGTGTGTGATAAGATTGCTGGAGAAGTGAATATGCTGTACTTTGTTGTCAAAGTAAATGCTTGCCAGAGAAGCTTCTTCACTTCAGCACGAGGTTTTGTAGCCTCCTCACTCCATGGTAACAGCTCTTCCTGCTTATCCAATTTTTGGTTTTAAGGTATACATCTACATACAACCGGGAAATGAAAGATTGAATCAGTTTTTGATGGGCAGAACCAAGAAAAAAGAATGCTGGTTGATGTTTTTAACGAAAGGATTGTAGGTGTTTTGTTTGTAAAAATGATTGGATCTTTGTCCCCCCACCTCCTTATTTAATCTGGTATTTGTAACCTACTGCAACTGTTTTATATGAGAAATTGATTTTTTTTTATGCAGCATGCATGTAATGATAAGTGCTAAGTGAGATCCCAAGTAATTACACTAAGCAATAAGCATTTATAAACAGGATTCCTACTCTATGTTGTGAACCAAATAAAGAATGTAGCTAGTCAGATTTAGGTGCAAATATTAAGAGACTACTATTAAACCATAGACATCATCATGCATTCAACAATTGGAAGACCATCAAACGAGCTGACTTTAGGACCTTTTAGGACTGAGGCAGCAAGTTACCTAGGCCACGAAATGGGTTAATTGGTTCATAACAATGGGTCAAAACAGGGGCCTGATGGAACTGTTAAAACTATACTAAACAAGAATATATGAAGGGGGCTTTAGGTGGTTCAATGGGGATTGATAACGGTACTAAAATAGCATGCTTTGTGAAGAAAATAAGAGTGCCAAGATTAGTTCAGGATATGCCTTACTTGGATGGGTAATTGAACAGCAAGACCTGAGGGTTCAAAGAACCAATTTCCGCAGCAAAGAATCTTCAGTCTATGGTTTTTGCACAGTTGTAAGTATGAGTTCTTCACTTCTAAGCAATCAGCCACAATGTAAGAGTCTTCTATTTGGTCTTTACTCAGTAACATCAACACCGCAGATTGAACACCTCCATACAGGCAATCAAAAGCTCCAGAACAGCAACTGCAATCTTATTAGATCAGAGTTCATCAACCAAACCAATCAATAAGCAAGGCCAAAATGGACAGATGCTGTAGCAGGTTTTCAATCAGGGAGAACTTCACCAGAATGAGTACACCTGAGAAGATTAAAACATCTGTGGCTGCTTCAAGACTAGAACAGGATATGAACATAGGGTTTAATAAAGAAAACACAGGAGGTTAGGGTTGTAATGCTGGCTGACTGGTTTGGAAGTGGGAAATATGAATTTAAGGATTGAAATCAAAGGATATTAGAATTATGGGTCACCGATGGGGTTTAGGGTTTGTGCAGTGGAAACGATAAGGAAAAAAAAAGTACCGTAAAAAAATTGGGTTCGCAGGGTGTATTGTCAGGTTTGTAGAGGAGGCTGCAACCTGAGAAATTTAAAAGAACACAAAGAAGAAGGAGAAGAAGAAGAAGAAGAACGATGAGGTAATCCCTACCTCACGTCGAACTGGTAATCCCTACCAAGTTTCTCAATACGGATGTCACCAATCGCAGAGAACAAAAGACTTTATTTCCTTGCCAATTGAATTACAATGGGGTAAGACCCCTTTTTAAAGACCAAACCCTTGCCCACTCTTTTAGAAAGAGATGTTGCTAGCTTCCCTCTCCTTCTAGAAACATAAGTGATGCTTTCTCCCCCCTCTTATAGCATAAAAGAACCAAAGGGACTAAAATATCCCTTTTTAGACAAACAAAAAAATGCATGTTATATCCTATGCATAGAAAACTTACATAAAAAAAAAAAACCAAAAAAAAATCCAGAAAAATAATGAAAAACTACTAATAAATATCCATGTTTTATGTCACTATCTTGATCAACAAAAAACTCCAAGTGGGCCCCACACGGCCGTTGTAGATGGGCCCCATGCAGTCGTGCTACTCAAACCAAAGAGTCATAAAACATATCCGCCTCTTACGATGGTAAACCCTAGGACTGCCACGTGGCATGATGTCTTCATCAATTCCCCGCGTCTGAGAAGGATTTGCTTCTAGTGAAATATAGTTCTGGTACTACTCTAAGATGTTTGGATAAAGCTACTGTAATTCATCATACATTAGCTACAAACTATCGATCAATGGTCTACCTTTCCACTTGACAAGGTATCACTGATACCTACCTTTTCTAGTAGACACGTTTTGCTCGTCCAAAATATCCTCAATCTCCTCTTCCCAATGTTGTAAGGGTGGTGGTGGTGGAGTAGGCTTGGTGAATTGTGGAACAAGCACCTTTGAATCTGTGAAGGGTCTACCAAAGGAGAAAATGGGGCATGGTATGGGACTAGGTCTTCAACATTGAACGTTGAGCTAACCCCTAAGTCAGAAGGTAAGTCAATAATATAAGCATTAGACTTTATTCGTTTCAAAACTTTATATGGTTTAGAACTACGTGCATGTAGTTTTTTGGTAACTCGAGGCTAGAATCACTATAGTTTAAGTCGTACCCAAAGTTCAAAATATCATTATCACGATTCGTATCATGACCCCAAGAGACGGAGACGTCTCGCGTGTTGCAGCTTACCACGGAGAGACGACATCCGAAACCGAGAGACGGTGAGAAATGGGCCAAATGAAGGAATTTTGATTTGAACTTTAGGATTTGATAGAATAATCACTAATTTACACTCAAGAATTATTAAATATAGGAAACAACAATCTATGATGGTTAGGACTTGGGAGAATCGTCACCTTTATGACATACGTTGTTGCCTATGGAATCTATGGAAACACTATGTGAGCCTTAGAATTTTTTAATGTAATCTTAGGAAATGTTATGATAAACGTCATTAAATACTTATATACCATTATACTTCATTACACACTTGTGTATCAATAGTTGGGAATTGGTACCCTTGTGACACTCGTTATTACGCATTTGCAGAATTTTAAGTGTTAAGAGGTTGATAAATAAGTAAATAACACTACACATTGCAAAATAAAGCTATAAATCCATATCCATAAAACATAATCAATGATACAAATGTATAACTGAAACAATAATGTCATTCTCATTTATTGATAATTCAAAGTATTATAAAAGTAAACTACAACAGTGAAACTAGAGAAATATAATACAGTAAGATAGAGAATAATACCAGTGCCAAGGCCCAAGACTCTTCCCAAGTTCCAACCTGCTTAATCCTCATCAATACCACATAGAGTTTCAGGGTGGTTGATAATCATTATGGTTATCCCTATCACAATGTGATAGATATTGTTGTTGCGACTACCGTTGATATTGACACTGCTCTTCTGTTAAGCGACAATAATCCTGCCATGAGATAGATGGGTTATGCCATGCCTGATAGTCACAAACGTATCTCTTGTATATAATATCATCTACTATCGAGAGCATCCCACATTGTAAAAATTTGGGCACTACATACTGAGGATGAGAAGTTGTAATAGAAGAACCCCGATTGTTCCGATGGGATCGAGGGACCCGACCCTCCTCATCATATGATGATGATGTGGATGCAGTAATGGAATTGGGCCTACTAGCTGTAGGTGGGAATCTGTAGTATATGTACTGCTACTGCTACTGATTAGGTCTAAAGGCAAAGATAGAATCAGTCCATGATCCCACCTGACTCTGTGTACTACTATTACTAGTAGACTGAAGATATTAAGGAAATTGAGGGTGCTGCCAAAAGAAGCCCTACTGAGGCTCATGCTATCAAACGACACTGTTAACTTATGAGTTGTGTGATGGGAAGAACTACTCTCCCCCTCCTAACGTCTCCTAGACCTCCCACCTCTCCTTCGCACATAATGAGAAAGATAAGGAGGTTGAGCCAGAGGTGGACGTGAACCATGGTTTGTATCCTGAGCAAGGTTCAAGATATCGTTATCGCGACTCGTATCGCGGACCCGAGATACGGGTACGTTTCGCGTATCGCAGCTTATCGCAGAGATACGACATCCGAAATCGAGAAACAGGTGAGATACGGGTCAAATGAAAGAATTTTGATTTAAAACTTTAGGATTTGATAGAATAATCACTAATTCACACTTAGGAATCATTAAATGTAAGAAACAACCATCCATGATG
>JAOXJP010110083.1:0-14135 GCA_025762735.1 Platanus orientalis
TTGAGGTTTCAAGAGAAGGAAGAAGAATAATGAAAAAAAAAAATGAGAAGAGAGTAGTATAGAAAGAAAAAGAAACTTAGGAAGAAACTAAAAGAGAAAGAAAAAGAATAAAGATATACTTTGAAAGAGAGAGGGAGCTTGCGGCTACACCTATGGAAGAAAAAGAGGGGAGCCATGAGTGACATCAACCCTTGGAGAAGGAGGACATGGCTACAGTCACACCTTGGGAACACCCAAATCTTCAAAAACTTGTTTATTCTTCACCATCAAATTATGGGAGAGGGTTGCCTTTAAATAGGCTTACAAACTTAAACAATAAGAAACTTACTAAAATTAGAAACTTCCTAAAAATCCTAAACTTGCACTTGTAAGCCAAGTTTTCTAAAAACATAAAACTTTCAAAAAATTTATTTCCTAAAAATTAAAACTACTAAAACTTAAGAATTAGAAAAAACATTATTCCCGTTTTTATTGACCACTCCTTAGTACTTTGGTCATAACTTTCCCAAATCACCTCGGATTTGTGCAATCTTGGTCTCATTAGAAAGTTAACTAAATAACTTATCTGATGATACCAAAATCAAACAAAAAAATCAAGTTTTGGCCATAGAAAAATTGGGTTCAAAGTGAAAAATGGGATTACAACTAAAAAACAAAAAAAACTATACTAACCATGACACTATTGGCCTTATTACAAAATTAACCTACCCCTTAAATAATTAAAACAACCCATACATGACACAAGACTTGAATCTTACTCTCTTGTGTGGTGGCACATACATAAGTCGCATAATGTTGTTTGCATCAAGTCCTTATAAAGCAATATGGATCAACAACACCAGTTTCAAGGTCAACGAAATATGCTTACTCATTTGATTGGAGGGTTCATGGATAAAGTAAAGTGTGATATGCTTCATTTAAAAGTGTCACACTTACACCTTCAAGTATCACAACAAAGTGATGAAGATGGTTTCCAGCAAGGATTCTCCTCCCTTAAAGTTCAGGAAGATGACAGTGTCTTTCTTATTGCAACGTGTACCATATGGCGGCGAATGAATCCTTGGCCCTCTTCCTAAACTCAATGGGGTTGAGTTTTTTAAGGGGGGGAGAGTTGATGCAGCATCACTGGCTTATATGGATTGTAGGTATCCCTTATGGAGGCCCAAGCCTAAAATCAAGAAGCCTTAGAGATGTCACACATGGGAAGGGCATTTAAGTGTTTTTCATGTAAAAAGGCCTTTTAAGCTATGCTATTGTGTTCTTTTAGTTTGGGGGTATATCCATGTAATAAGGTGCAATGGACCAATGTTAGTTTAAGGATTTAGGGATTTTTTTGGTCAACACATGGGATCCATAGGGTTGTACGTCAGTCCTTCTTTCCTCTTTATTTTGAGTAGTTTTTAGGATGCTATTAGTTTAGTATAATGTGGGGTCCAAGTATTAGGTGATTAGATAGTTTCTAAATTTAGGAACTTCAAATTAGTATAATATTGTAGCCTATTAATAGGCACCCCCACCCCATATTTATGCATTGGGGTGTTTATGCATTGAAGAGATTAATAAAAAGTTGTGTGTGAATCGGTGTCCCAATTGTTGGTTGTGGACCAAGCCCTTCCTTTATCTCTTTCTTCGTCTAACCCCACAACTACTCCTCCTTTCCCTTCGTGAACCCACTCCATCTTCTTCTTCCTTCTCACGACAACCCCTATCTTCTTATTCCTCTACATCCCCCACAAACCCACAACAATCCTTAATCTTCTCCCTTATTATTCTCATACCATTCCTCTCTTCCAACTTCTTTATGGTTCTAAAGTGCTGAATTTCAGAAAGCTGCAACGACTTTAGCATTGAGATTGTATCCTATAGCTAATGGAAAGTTTCAAATTGAGGTTTGTTTTAAACAGGAATTTTTTCAACATATCCCTTAATTCAATTGCTGAAATCCACTAGGATTTTTCTGCTGAAATTCTGGTTCAGTCATGGGTATATTATTCTTTTGATACTGAAATTTTCTGGGTATTAAAGAAGTGAAAATCACCCCTTATATAAATTATTTCTTATTTGATTCAAGGATTTTGTTTCCCATTAAGTTTCATACAAAATCCCTCTAACTCCCCTCAGATTATCCTCTTTCTTCCTCTTTAATTTCAAAATATTCCCTGTTGCCATTGATGAAACCTCCATTGAAGTAACTCATTTTTCTGAAATTTTGAAATTTCACCTAGCTACACTTGATCAGATTCACAAAATTTTAACCCTAGATACTTGGAGGAGAGTTCTACTAATCTGGAAATTTTCAGAATATTTTGATGCATGCTAGGGTATATTCGTAATTTTATCCCAAATCTGTAAAATTACAGATTTGCCTCTGATCTGAAGTTCAGTTATTTTAATTTTTGGATTATTATTTTGTTCTTTGCAACTGTTTTCCATCAATTTTTGCACCAATTAGGGTTTCAAGGGAAGAAGAACATGAAGCAGAAGAAGAACAACAAGAGAATTGGAGGAATTGTAGAGTATATAGTATTCCACACTCTACCAATGATTCTATATATTCTTTAGACATGTGGTATGCCATATATGAGAGGTATACCATACAAGAGAAATACAAAGACCATGAAAAAAATTCTACTACATACATGAAATTACAATCATATCCCATATAAATTAACTACTACATATGTGATCTCTAATACTCCCTCCCTCTAGCTAGAGAATAGAGATCCCACATTCCTATCTTGCTAACAATAGAAGAATAGTGAGCACTGCATAACCCCTTGGTTAGAAACTTAGAATATCAGCAAGTTGATCACTCATCCTGAAAAAGGTATACATATTCCCTGATTTCAGATGATCCTTATGAAGTGACGATCTACCTCTACATGCTTGGTTCTATCATGTTGCATCGGATTGTGGCCAATACTGATTGTTGCCTTGTTGCCAGACTCACAATACAAGTTCATTGGGCCTTGGATGGAAAATCTCAACTTAGTCAACAATCCTTGAACCCATAGGATCTCACAAATCCCATGAGTCATTGACCTGAACTCTACTTCAACAGTTGACCTTGCGACTATAGATCGCTTTTTTACTTCTCTATGTGACTAAGAAATATCATTACCATCTTAAATTCTTATTTGCACTTTTTCTTTTCTTGCATGTTCATTGTGATTGCAGTCACCCCCACTGATAATAAACTATAGATGTGATGGATTTTTAGGTTGGAGGCACAATTACCTATAAATGATACAATATGGCAGTATAATGGTGAATTACATTTAACACAACTGCTAGAATGACTAACACACCTGGATCACTACCGGTAAATAACAGGTACACATGCACTTTACACTATTATATTTTTATGTTCAGGTCTAGCTGAGGCACATCAAGAACATATTGTACCATTTACACAGTTTATTCGTTGTTGTAAATCTAGTTTATTACCTATTGAATATGTATGTCTTCCAGTGACTTACTAAGATGGTGGACAGATCTATTTATATTCTATAATTTGGTTTATCCTTCTTGATGACTGAAGCTACTAATGCTTTAGGTTGGATATTAAATTTTCATCAACATATAAATGTCTAACACAGGATGTATCTTGTTTCTTTAAGGCATACAACAGCTCTTTCCACTTACATGAGAAATATGCTTTTGGCCTTGAGGCATGCTAATGGAGCTGGTGTTTGCACACTCTATGGAAGACACAGTGCAAAGGTTGGTTTTGTATTAAAATTTTCCAATTAAGATTATCTACACTTTTTCTCCGTTGTTGATTACATGAATTTCTATTAGAAGTGAATAATGCACGATGATGCTGGATCCTTTTCTGTCTAAATACAAAAAAGAAATGAATCTAAATTCTTATTCTTATGTATAAACTGAAAGCTTTGAAATTAATCTTTAATTCAACATTCTAGGTCTTTTTTTTTTCCTAATAAATAAAGCAAGTAATAGTTTAACTTATACTTTTTTGGGTCAGCCCCAGTTGGGGCTGCTGGTGAGATGAGCTGTGATTACCACACAGGAAGCCATCTCGACTAAACCTGCAACATGGAGTGGGAGAGGCAACTTCAATACTACAAATGACTGCCTATCAATGGAGTTGAACCCGTGACCTCTCAGAAGGAGAGGGGATGCCACAACCACCAAGGCAAGGGGGCATTGGCTTGGGTGATTGATGCAGCCCATGTTAAGAGACTTCTATATGTTCCACCTCACAAAAGGGCTAAATTAAAGCCCATGTAAGTTGGAGGTTATTTGTAACAAGATAAGGTCATGGATATTTTGGGGATCTTAGGGAGGATAAAAGTGCTGGAAAATTAGGGGTAGTTTAGAATTTTATTCTAATTTTGGGTTTCTATGTAATAAGGCTTTAAAGTTGAGGGTTTTTTGTTTTTTTTAAAGTTAAAAGTCAATAAGAGGGGCCCATTGGCGAGGTGGTCGATAGCCTTTTTAGGGATAGGAGTTAGAATTTTTTTTTTGAGGAGTCCTAGTATTAAGTAAGTTCTAAAGTAGCTTAGGAGTTTATATTTTGGGAGATACTAAAAAATTTCTGTTATGGGTCTATATAAGAAAGTTACAAGACATGTAGTGGGGAAGTTTTGGAGAAACAAAATTTAGGTTTTCTCATAACTCACAATCGTTCTCGTGATTCCTTTTCTTATAGGGGTTGGTGCCACTAGAAACCCCAATCGGTTGGTGCTGATTGGTACCCTTCTTATTTCTTCTTTCTCTTCTTATTCTTTTTCCCTCTCTTCTTTTGCTTCATTCTTCATCTTTTTGTTACAATCCATGGTTTAAAGTATCGCTGCATGGGGGCACGATAACCCCCCTTAGTTTTAAATATCGTAAAACCTCACACGTATCACTTGTGTCTCATGATACGTGTGAGATTTTCAATGATTTTGGCTTAAAACCCTTGCGAGATGCGATACCCCTACAGTGTCTCTCTTGCTTGTATTGCCAGTGTCCAAATATGCTCCAAAACCCTTTTTAGTTTTTTTTTAGTTTTTTAGTTTTTTTTTTTTTTGTGGATTTAGCTTTTTAAAGCTAAATCTAGGACTCTACTTGAGTCCATTTCAGTTTAAAACTTGTATTTGTGCTGGATCGACGAATCAAAGTCGAAACTTGAAATTTCGTCAACAACTTCAGTAAGTGCCCTATTTCTGTTCTAATCCTTCTAGATTTTTTATATAGCATGCAAATGTGATAGATTTACACATTCATGAAATTAAAAGTAATTTTCGGCAATTAAAAATATTAATTTATTTATTTCAAAAAAATAAAAAATAAAAAAATTAGAAAAATATACCAAAAGGGTATTGTTTGGTCTATTTTTGTTATATAAGACACTACAGCCCATTATGCACATAATATGTCAATTTGGTATATTTTTTAAATATTTATATAATTATTAAACAATTAAAAAAAACTGAAAAATGCCAAAAAATTTGAAAAAATACAGAAAGCATATTAGAATACATTGAAACATACTGTGCATGTTTCTGTAATACTTTGTATTATCAATGAATGAGAATGACATTACTGTTTTGAGTTATACACTTATACATTTGTGTCATGGATTATGTTTTATGTATATGGATTTGTAGCATTATTGTGCAATATGTAGTATAATTTATCAACCTTTAACACTTAAAGTTCCTGACAGGCGCCACAACGTGTGTCACAAGGGCACCGGTTTCCAACTATTGATACTTAAGTGTGTAATGAAGTGTAATGGTTTATAAGTGTTTAATGATATTTATTGTAACATTTCCTAAAGTTTCATTAAAAAATTCCAAAGTTTACATAGTGTTTCTATAGATTCCATAGGTGACAACCTATGTTATGATGGTGATAGGTCTCCCAACCATCATACATGGTTGTTTTCTATATGTAATGATTTTTAAGTGTGCATTAGTGTTTATTTTATCAAATTCTATAGTTTCATAAAAAGTTCTTTCATTTGATTAGCATTTCCCCCATTTCCCACTGTCTTCCGGTTTTTTTAAGCATTTCCCCGCGATAAGCTATGATACGTATCAGTATCCCCAAGGTGCAATACAATGCACGATATCAATACTTTTAACCATGTTACAATTGAAATTCTACTCAAGGTTTGCTGAAGTTATAAGTGTTGCTGGATTAGAAATTTCTGCCATTAATCACCTAGGATTGAGGCCGCAGAATTTCAGAAGTTTTTCCAGGAATTTTCCCTTCCTAGAGTGTCCCTTCTGGAGGGTTCTCTGCACCCATAAGTTAAGTATATAATTCCTTAAACTCCACTTGACTGCTATCTAAGTTTACTGATTTTTTGTCAACCCTAAGTTAACTTTTTATCTTACAATAGTCCTAGAATTCAGAACAATCTAGTTAATCATACTTTTTATACATCAGTTTGGGACGGAATTTTGTAGGACTGTTCTTCCATTAACCCTCTGTTATTTTGATAACTTCCCATGTGTTGTCCTTGTTTCCAGATCTCTGTTATAAACTGAGAGTACCCTTGATCGAAGGTGTTGTCTAGGTTAATTTTGGGCCCACACTTGCTGGAGTCAACAACCCCATAAGCTGTTCTGCACCAAATTGGTTTCAGAGAAAATTGATCCAACTGTGTTACTATGAATCATTGAGAGGTAATCTTTCAACAATCCACTAGTTTTCCACCAATATAATGATCTACTGCGGTATCATTCGGAAGATTCTCTAAGAGTTGAATTATCGGAAGTGACAAAGCAGCTCTCATACTTTGAATGGAAAAGAAGGTTTGATCTTAGATATAATCATTGGCAATATCTTACTCTACTAAAAAATGGGATCTGCTACACCAAAGGCTTTATGATTTAGAAGCGCGACGACAAGAGCTAAGGAATTTTATTGTTAATGAGCTGCTAGCTATGAAGAGAGAGCTTACAAAGGTCAATGAGAGTAATGAGAAACAAACCAAAATTGACATTAAACAAACTTATGTTATCAAGGAAAAGGCGGGTGTCCCGAGTTTCTCACCACCGGTTCTTATGCCAAAAATCATGCACAAGTGCAAGAAATTGCCAAGGAATGAGAGGGTTCCAATCTGTTGGAAGACAAAGAAGCATTCTTCCTTAATGCATGATGATTCATGTCTGAAGTCCATTCTTGGTCATCTACCACACTTGCCTCCTCTATTGTGGAGATCAACACGGTCCTCAAGTGAAAGCTATAAAGGAGATTGCCCATTTTCAAATTTGAGGACGAATATCTTCCCACCCCGGGAGAATGATGCAGCCCATGTTAAGAGACTTCTATATGTTTCACCTCACAAAAGGGCTTCAAAAGCCCATGCAAGTTGGGGGTTATTTGTAATGAGGCCTACAAGCCATGGGTATCTTGGGAATCTTAGGGAGTAGAAAAGTGTTGGAAAATTAGGGGCAGTTTAAGATTTTTTTTTTTTTTTAATTTTAATTTCTAGGTTTTTATGTAATAAGGCTTCAAAGTCAAGGGTGTTTTGTTTGTCTTTTTTTTAAAGTCAATATGTGGGGCCTGTGGGAGAGTTGGTTGACAACCTCTCTAGGGATAGGAGTTCGAATTTATTTTTATTTAGAGTTCTAGTATTTAGTAAGTTCTAAAGTAACTTAAGAGTTCTTATTTTGGGAGATGCTAAAAAAATTCCGTTATATAAGAGAGTTACACGACAAGTAGAGGGGAAGTTTTAAACAAATAAGATTTAGGTTTTCTCATAAACTCATGATTGATGCTGTGATTCCTTTTCTTATAGGGGTTTGTGCCACTAGAAACCTCAATTGGTTGGTGCTGATTGGTTCCCTTCTTCCTTCTTCTCAATCTTTCTGTTATTTTCTTCTATTTGTTACTGGAATTAATACCCGGGAATAACTACGATTGAAGAACACTAGTTGATATCATATCCTGCAAGACTCAAGGGTGAGTATGTCTTGTATGAGTGCTATCCAGAATACAACAACTTTAGAAAACTAAAATAGAGTTTTACAGGCTGTTCTACATCATAAATTGCCCTACTTTTCTGGGGTTTCTGCTGTGATTTTGAAGGGTTTTTGTCTCCAATCAGATAAGTATTAAGAGTCATAAAGTCCATTTTAATCCCCCTGTTGAATGATCTGTTTGGTACAGTTGAGTAGCCTCTGATTTGATTCTATTAAATCCTTATTTTTGTGGTCTCTGTTTTCTAAATACCCAGTTAGTGTGTGCTAAATAAAGTCATGCCTGAACCCTAGATTGATCTGTTGCTAGCTTAGTTTCTTTATTTTATTGATGGTAGGGTGTATTTTCTTGTTGGAATTCAAGTATTTTTACTTTTCCTCTGTTCTGTAATACTTGAATCCTGCAACCAGACCTAAAGTTTATATAAAATATCCCATCTAGATTTCTTATATGAAATAACCCATCTAGATATCTTCTACGTTGTCTTGTTGGGGATCATCTTAAGTCATGCAACCATGTACTGCCCACAACTGAGCTTGCATACAACAATTCTGTCAATAGGTCCATAGGTATGAGTCCATTTGAGGTTGTTACCAGTTACAAACCTAGGGCACCTATTGACCTTATACCTATGTCAGTTACCCATAGACCTTCTGAGTGTGCATTTACATTTGTGCATTATATTCATTCATTGCATGAAGAGATCCGTTGGAGAATTACTCTTAGCAATGAGAAGTATAAACGGTTGGTTGGTTCTCATTGAGTGCATCGGGAGTTTCAAGAAGGAGATCAGGTAATAGTATGACTCAGGCCTATGGGATTTCAACTTGGAGTCGCCAAGAAAATACATGCACGTAGTTCTGGGCATATAAAGTTTTGAAATGAGTCGAATCTAATACTTAATTATTGACTTGCCTTCTGACTTAGGGATTAGCTCAATATTCAATATTGAAGATTTAGTTCCATACCATTTGCCAGTTTCTCCTTTTGTAGACCCTTTTGCATATTGATAGGGACCAATTCCATAGTTTCCCTAGCCTACTCCACCACCACCACCATTACAACAAAGATGAGAGGAGGTCGAGGGTATCCTGGACAAGCAAATCGTGTCCACTAGACAAGGGGGTTCTCAAAAATTCCTTGTCAAGTGGAGGGGTAGACCGGAGATTGATAGCTCATGGTTGACCCATGATGAGCTGCAACAGATTGTTCTAGACATACTCGAGAGTTACAAGAACTTTATTTCGCCAGAGGTGAACCCTCAGATGCGGGGAGTTGATGAAGACATCATGCCATGTGGCAGTCTTAGGACATATCACCGTAGGAGGGTCGCATTGATACTTTGGATTGAGTAGGATGCTTGGAGAGAGCCACATGTTACACTAGAGTTGATATAGAGACTTCTGGAGTCATACTTATATGTGGGTCATGTGGGAGCCACATGTGATTTAGTGTGGTCCACACATGTAGAGGGGACATCTTTGGCATAACATTGGAGTTTTAGTTTAGTCTTATTGTCTTTTCTTTAGGTTGTTTTATTGTTTTAATTGAAATTATATGAGTTATTAGAGGATTTGGATATGAATGTCATTTTTTTTTTTTGTTCTTGGGCTTTTATGGTAGCCCATGTTATAATCTTTTAACTGTGGGTCAACCTAGGGAAAGAGCTCACAATTTGGCTCTCGTGTGTTTCTAATTTTTTAGAAGTCTTTTAGGAAAGGTAAGTTTCTAAGTTATTTATTTATTTATTTTGGTCTTTAAATAGGATGACTACCCTATTGTAATCGACATGTTGAAGAGCAATAAAATTTCCTGGTTTCTTCCTCACGAATTAAGGTTTTCTCTTTCAAGCTCATAGATACCTAGGGCTTGACTCGGATAAGGATTTTCCTAGGTGGAGTAGGGTTTTCTCCACAAGTATTAGTCTTGTATCCTCTTCTACCTCTTTTTCTCCATCCTTCTTCTCCACTCTCCATTTATACCTTTGTTTCTTGCTACCATACACAGAAAACCTTAAACCTCTATTAATTTTCTAAACCCCAATTCCACCATTAATACCCATTGGCTACATCAATACCCATGTTCCTTGTCAATTGCTTCATTAAACCGTAATTCCCAAATTATAAAACCCTAGCTCCCCTCTCTATAGCACTTAGCTAGATTTTTCCCAACCATTCTTTGCTCTAATCCATCAATATTTAATCCTACTAAATTTCTACACCTAGCAACACCCTCTATTGTTTTTTTTTCCTATTGAAATAGATTGAAGAATCTATTACATCAAATCCTAACTTGTCCTTCATCCCTATTTTGCTGTATCCTTTTGTCTCCATAAGAAAACCTAAACCCATGATAACATACATGGTGTGGACATTAGAGCCAAATAGGGTCCACACCTGCCTTTTGGTGGGGTTCACACGAGAAGGTACATGGAGGAACATCATTGGCACATTATTTGAAGTAAAAGTTGTTGTTAGAGTCTTTATTTGACTTAGAATATTGTCATTAAGAGTTTTAAGTTGTAATCCTGTCACTTTTAACCCAAGTTTTCTAAGATCAAAACTTGTCTTTTTTGCTTGATTTTGGTGCCATTTGAAATGTTATTCAGTTACCTTTATAATGAGACCAAGATTTTGAGAATCCTATGTGATTTAGAGAAGTAATGGCTAAAATACTAAGGGGATATCAACAAGTGATAAAAATGAGTCTTAGAAGTCTTAATTTCTAAAATTAGAAAGTTTTTTTAGAAGTGTTTTTTTATGATTTAACAAGTTTCTTTCTTAAGTTTTAGAGAGGTTTTTTTTTTTTTTTTTAATGTTTTTAGATGGTTAATTGTAAGGAAACTAAAGGGCTGCTCTTTGGCTATAAAAGGAGCCCCACCTATTGTTTTAATTTTGTTATGATGAATAAAATTTTCTGCGTTTTCTTTCAACGAGTGAAACTTCTCTTTCAAGCTCTTTTGCCTAACTTGAAGATCAATGATGGTGATGTCAAAACGACTGTGAGGTAGGTGATTACCTACACCAGGTACATTTTTCTTTCTCCTTTCTTTTTTTTTGTTCTTTTCTTCTCTTTTTTTATACTAAAACTGGTTATATTTAGTTTTTTGAGATCAAGAGCTTGTGTGCTGCATTAAATTTGGTATTGGAGCTTGTATGCTACATCAATTTTGGTTTCAGAACCAGGTTCTAACTAGTTCCTACATAGTTGGGTTCCTTGGGAGTATATTTCAACCAGGTTCTTTCAACTAGTTCAATCTAGTTGTAATTCTGACGAATATTGGATGGCTTGAATTATTTTCTCAAGTTTTCTAAACCCTGAAATTTTGGAAGGGGGCTAAACCTTGAAATTTTGGAAAAGGGCTGAAACCCTAAAATTTCTTGAAAGGGCCTAATCTTAAGGTTTTGAGAAAAAAACGTTTAGGTGTTTATCCTCCTAATGTTGGAAATGACCCTAAATCCCTGGAACTATTGAAATAGTCCTAAATTCTTTCTAAACTCCATATGGCCTATTCTATTAACCCAAAATTTTATTGCAACCGTTTTTTGTAATTAAATCCTTGTGGTATTCTTGACAAAGGGCTAGTGTTCAACCATGACTACAACTATTGAGGTCGAGAAAAAGTAAATGGTTTTCACAATCTAGTATCCTTTTACTTTCCTTCATGGAAAACATATTGTGGTCATACTCAGTGACGAATATGATGATAACTATGTTTCCTATGATATGGACGAGAGACTTTCAAAACATCCTAAGACACGATCATTTTGTTATCATAAGGATGGTCTCTTCTTTGTTATTCAATTTGGGAATGGGATAGACTACATTGATAGTGCTGAATGTTACTTGTATGAACCCAAATAAATGGATTACGAAATAATTATAGGAAAGAAATGATTGGGTGAGAGGAAGGCTACCTTCAACCAAACTGCGTATACTACAAATTTGTGATTGGGGGGTATACTGTAACTTCCTAGTAAGGTCTATTGGTTTGGTCCAAGCTATTTAAGAATGGTCAGATAAGATGTTAGCATTCCTTGACAAGTGTCAATGTGAGAAACAAAAAAAAAAGTGAAGAGGTTGCTGATTCTAAGCTTGAAATTACAGAACATGATGCTGAGTTACAAGTTGTGGAAAAGTCCAAGGTTGAAGTCCAAGAAATTAGATAAAAGGTAAAAAATGATGACATTAATTTGGAATATGCTGATGTGACTTGTGATGAGTTGATTGAGGAATCAATATTAATCATAGAGGAGTGCTACATTATTGCTTGAGTTTGTGACCAACCATCTAATAAGGTTTCAGCTTCAGTCCAAGACGAGATCCATTTCATTATGATAGACACACCAGCCCAAGTGTCTATGATGTTTTCAGACATTGTTGATACAATTCTAGTCATGCCTAAGGTAAAAGATCAAGTGAAGACATGTGCTGCCTTACAACCCTTTATGGTTCCATTACCAGTTCATGAGCTTTAGCAGATGATAGGTGACGTGTATTATGAGATCTTTTCAATATCATATGCTCGCAAGAGTACAGAGTTACATCATATTCTGATTATTGGAGGATTTGGTATATGGTTATGTGGGTTGAACTCCCTAATGTTGTTGATCCTCTCATTCTACAAAACTCGAGGTCTATTTTTTGTCGAACAAGGGGGGTTGATGTGGACATTAGAGTCAAATGGGGTCTGCACATGCCTCTTGGTGGGGTCCACACGAGAAGGTACATGGAGGAACATCATTAACACATTATTTGAAGTCAGTTTATGATTGGAGTCTTTATTTGAGTTGGATTATTGTTATTAAGAGTTTTAAGTTGTAATCCTGTCACTTTTAGCCTAAGTTTTCTAAGGTCAAAACTTGCTTTTTTGGCTTGATTTTAGTGCCATTTGAAAGGTTATTCAATTACCTTTCCAATGAAACCAAAATATTGAGAATCTAATGTGATTTGGAGAAGTTATGGTCAAAATACTAAGGGGATATCAACAAGTGACGAAATGAGTTTTAGAAGTCTTAGTTTCTAAAATTAGAAAGCTTTTTTTAGAGGTGTTTCTTTTTATCATTTAGCAAGTTTCTTTCATATGTTCTAGAGAGTTTCTTTTTAGGTTTTTAGAAGATGAATTGTAAAGAAACTAAAGAGCTGCTCTTTGGCTATAAAAGGAGGCCCCCCTATTGTTTTGATTATGTTATGATGAATAAAATTTTATGGGTTTTCTCTCAACGAGTGAAACTTCTCTCTCTTTCAAGTTCTTGTGTATAGCTTGAAAACCAATGATAGTGATGTGTAAGGGATTGTTAGGTAGGTGATTACCCACACCAAGTACATTCTTCTTTCCTATTCTTACTCTTTCTTGATACTGGCTGTATTCAGTCTTTTGAGATCAAGAGCTTGTGTGCTGCATCAATTTTGGTATCAGAGCTTGTGTGCTACATCAATACACATGAGGCCGAACTTGGAAGTATCATTGTACTGTTTTCTGCAACAAAGATCCCACACTTCAACCATAATCCTGTGACAGCATTAGATCTATTACCTTGTGTTTGGAGTTTTGAGTAAAATTCTTATTCCACTAACTGGAGAATTGTAGCAGACCTGAAGTATATGCAATTGTGGAATTTTGGTTATATTCATTCCATTCTCTTTCTGATTGGAATTTGTGACCACCAAACAAGAGGAAATTTTGTGATATCATAGCTTTGTCCTTGAACAACTGCCTGGGTTTTTGCTTGCAGATTTAATGTATTGACTGAGATGCTACTTCATCACCCCACGACTGGCTTGCTGCTTATATATATATATATATATATAATTGTTCCAGCCGAAACTGGAACAATTCTGAGATGTGTTGCAGCACACACACACACACACACACACACCAGTGTTTAAAATCTCGGATCGGGCGGGTGACTCGGAAGTCTACCGATCTGAGTTATTGGGTAACTCGCCCCTGGTTACCAGCTGGTCAATATAAATATGAATTAAAATATTTTAAAAAATAAATAAAATATAATGAATATGAAATAAGATAAAAATAATAAAATAAACCCAAGAGCTTTACAGCTTGTAATCATCTTTTTTTCATTGGTAATAAAAGTCGGACGTTTTACCCAAGTCTCGGTGCAAAACCAGGTATTCTCTCTCTCTCTCTCTCTTCTCTGGTTTTACCTCTCTCCCCCCCTTCTCAATCT
>JAOXJP010110094.1:0-14135 GCA_025762735.1 Platanus orientalis
ACGTGTATGGGCTGTCAGTACCTGATACCACATGGCACCCCATGAATGGTGGTTGCAACCTTTGCGTAAATATTCACGTTGTAGAGGATATCATCCCTGTCTTGGACGGATTCATATCTTCTAGTCCACATTTTTGGTGCTTCACAGTACTCCAAGACACAAAGGGGTGGGGCCATACACTTTTTGATAAGCCCTTTGCAAAAATTTGTATGGGCCCCACCTCCTTTGTGTCTTGGAGTACCGTGGAGCACCAAAATTGTGGACCATAGAATCCGGCACTGTCGTGGACATCCTAACAAGAGAAGTGATCACCAACAAATTTTGCTCTGGGTTTTTGAAGCATTAACAAAAAGAAGAAGATTCGCTGTTGACAAAGACCTCTGTATGCATGCCATTGATTAACACATGATATGTTTCTGAATTTGGTCTCTATTTTTGACCATCTATTTTTTCAACCGAATATTTTTAAACCCAACACAACATGTTTTAGCTTATGATGAAATAGATACTATATATTGGCAAAATGTGTCATACCATTGTTTTTTATTTGGCAGGTAAGTAGGTGAAGACGGGTAAGTTGATATGTCGTACTATTTTTGATATTATGTCCTGTGAACAAAAAATCGTTGATATGTGTTGATATTATGTCCTGTGAACAAAAAATCTTGTGGCCTCAGGACATGCACACATACCCGAAAAAGCTAGTTTCACTTCTTTTTGGCCGTATGCCTGCTTCTCCTGAAGCTCACAAGATTATGTGTTGACTGAGATGATCTTTTAAGTTATACCAATTACCAAGTGGAGTGCTTACATAAGATCCCTATCCTCGCTAAGTAATGGGATCTCTCGTTATGAACAATGAAATAAATGTTCTGTCCAGGATTTGGTGTCCACGACATCAGGACTTCACACGGAATAAAATGGGCAGGGGTTAGATGAAATTTCAAATTCTCACCCATTTTATTCCATATGACATCCTCTATGTCCTGGACAGGACATTTGCTCCCTATGATCAAATACTCGTTATCTTCCATGGAGTTGTTTATTGTAACAATAATCTAATGCACGTTGTTGTGTTGCTGTGGGAATATGGTGACAGATCTTGGACGAGGAGGCGTTTGCAGTCATGGTGATCATTGCAGTGTTGATGACGAGCATTGTCACACCAGCTGTACTGGCCATCTACAGGCCGGCGAGGCGTTTCGCCCCTTACAAGCGAAGGACAATCCAGACATCCAAGCCCGATGCTGAGCTACGGATACTAGCGTGCATCCACACCCCTCGTAATGTCCCAACCATCATCAACCTACTTGAGGCCTGCCACCCCACCAAGAAGTCCCCCATATGTGTCTACGCACTTCACCTAGTGGAGCTCACCGGCCGTGCCTCCGCCATGCTCATCGTCCACAACACCCGCAAGTCCGGCCGCCCGGCCCTCAACCGGACACAGGCGCAGTCCGACCACATCATCAACGCCTTCGAAAACTACGAGCAGCACGTCGGCGGGGTATCTGTTCAGCCCCTCACCGCCATTTCCCCCTACTCAACCATGCACGAGGACATTTGTAACCTGGCAGAGGACAAGCGCGTTGCCTTCATCATCGTCCCTTTCCACAAGCAACAAACCGTCGACGGCGGCATGGAGGCCACCAACCCGGCCTTCCGGACTGTAAACCAGAACGTCTTGGCAAACACCCCCTGCTCCGTCGGCATCCTTGTGGATCGCGGCCTTGGTGGGACAGCGCGTGTGGCAGCTAACCATGTCTCGCACCACATCGCCGTGCTCTTCTTTGGTGGGCCGGACGACCGGGAAGGGCTATCTTATGCGTGGAGGATGGCCGAGCATCCCGGCGTTAGCCTAACGGTGATGCGGTTCCTTCCAGGGGACGACGTGGTGGAGCCCATGTTACCGGTCACCGGAAGTTCCCGCGACGTGCAGATCTTGTCAGTGGTGACGGACCTTGATAGAGAGAAGCAGCTTGATGATGAGTACATGAACGAATTTAGGCTCAAGAATGTGAGTGACGAGTCGATTGTGTATGTGGAGAAGGTAGTGAACAGTGGAGAGGAGACTGTGGGGGTCATAAGGGCCATGGATAACATATATGATTTGTACATAGTTGGAAGAGGACAGGGCATGATATCTCCTCTCACGGCCGGTCTCACTGATTGGAGTGAGTGCCCGGAATTGGGAGCGATCGGAGACTTGTTAGCGTCGTCGGACTTTGCTGCAACTGTGTCGGTACTGGTGGTGCAGCAATATGTGGGGGCAGGAGCATACTTGGGAGATGGAATGAGCACGCCGGATAGCCCGGCACAGCTTAATGAGCAGTACAATAACGGCATCAACCGGTGGCCTCCTAGGGGGCCTGGAGAAGTTCAGGCCATGAATATTCCGCATAGAGGAACGGGGAATGCCTGGTAAAGAGAGTATTGGCTTGCAATGACAAGCTGTGAGTTGGCTTTCTTTCATCTGGTATTTTGGTTGGAGATCTGTAATTAGTTGGAAAGGCTTTACCTCTACAACAAGTCAGCAATATAGGAACACCTGATTTTGAGTACTTAGTTGCTCATTCATGTACGTGCAATGTGAATGCCAAAATCTCCAATTGCACAATGTTTTGATTCATTTTTCTCTATATCTGTAGAGTAAAAGATATTGAACATTACATAAGTGTAAGGACTCAAGACCGACGGCACTATTAGATGGTATTCTTTCTTTTATCTTCTTCTTCTTCTTCTTTCTTTTTTAATTTTAAGAGAGAGAGAGAGATTAATTGATATTCTAATCCTTGTATTTATGCAAGTTTCCCAACTTCATCACTCTTGCACACTCGACCTTAAGTACCAGAACATCTAGATTTACAAAGGGCTCCTCCATGCATAACGTAGCATTGAAGAATGCAAAAGATCCTCTGCACTTGAAAACCCTGCCGGCAATTGATGGTGCTGTTCAATGCAGCCCACGTAACAAAAAATTTAAGATTTCCTCCCAAAATTCAAAACTCTATGCAACATAGGATGCATTGAACATTATTACCTCTTGCAGCCAGGGTTTTTTAACTGCACAGGATCCTTTGCCGATGACTGGCCATTTGGATTGGAAGTATAGTGCTATTCAAGGTTCACATGGTGAAATATCTTAAACAAGTCTATCTCCATGCTCCATTAAGCTGTGATCAATGTCCCATAAGAAAGAAAGAAAAAAAAAAAAAAAAACTTTTGATAAACTTGTGCACTAGGTTACGGTATCCAACTAGGTTTCATTATAATAATATATATCTTTTTTGGTACGGGCACTGATCCCTGCTACCTTAGAATGACAAATGTCACGCAATCACCTGTGGAATTCTGTCATTGAGTCTTGAAAACGTGAACCGGTGTCTCTCTCCTGGAAAGGTAAAACTGCATTGAAGTCTTTTGGAGAGATCAAGCTAAAACTTGGAAATAGGAAGAATAAAGATTCAACTTTGATTATTTCCAATGGGAATTAATTTGGGTAATACACGTTTTCTCTTATCTCAAAAGAATATTTTTTTTGACCTTATTCAGTTGCATTAAATAGTATTCAAAACACTACAAGACTAGGATTGGAACTAGCAAACATGTTTGAGAGAGAAAGAGTCTTGGAAATATTGGCATTTAATAAGGGAAATTAACTTCTATATATTACAATCTCATGTTGTTGCATTTCTTTACAGTTTCACCCGATAAAGATCGGAAACTCCATATTCTCATTTCATCCATCTCAAAGATGGCTACGTACACAATAGACGTTCAAGGTGTTAACGTTCAGGCCACGGTCGTATCAGTCGCGTCCATGGTGAACACATACATTGACGAGTTGAGGTTACTTTGTGCCCGTAATAACAGAAGGCCTGTTGTGGGACTAGACATTGAGTGGAATCCCAACTCAACCTACAACAAGGTTGCAACTCTGCGTCTCTGTGTTGGCACTCGTTGCCTGATCATACAGCTACTTTACTTGGATTTAGTTCCTCAATCTCTTGAGAACTTCTTAGCTGATGCTGATATTTGTTTTGTGGGTGTTGGAATCAATGAAGATGTTAATAAGATTAAGAAGGATTATGGGCTTGAATGTAATAATGTGCTTGAGTTGGGTCCTCTGGCAGCAAGGGTTCTTGGTGAGCCTCAACTTTTTAAGTATGGGTTTGAGGAATTGGCTCGTGAAGTTGTTAGGCTTAACGTTAAGAAACCTGCAAGTGTGACTTGCTCTGACTGGGGTGCCAGCAGTCTCTCTGCTGAACAGATCAAATTCGCTACCATTGATGCCTATGCTTCGTTAAGCATTGGAAATGCGTTGTTGGGATGAAACTAGTGTTTTTTTTTTTTTTTTTGTGGGATTGGGTTTTGTGTTGTTGGTTGATTTTGCCTTCTCTGCTTTCTGTAGCCGTGGGCTTTCGGAAATGCGATCTCCTTTTGTGGGTTATGATGATCTGGTTTAATTCAATGGAACTCCTACTATCTGGGTTGTTGGTAAGATAATTATTTTCGTCTGATTAATTTTGTTTCAGTCTTAATGGAGCTCTTGCTTCATCGGTTGATGACACCGATCCAAGCCTCTCCCCCTCTCTTTCTTTCTTTCACACACACACACACACACACACACATATATATTCAAATATGCGATGCATGTAACAAAACGTGAAAACAATAAACGCCAAAGAACAATCACATAACATAATATTTAACATTGTTCAGCAAGATTGCTTATATCCATGAGCGAAGAGGATCCAGAACTTCAAATTTCTAAACCCAAAGCGAAACCCCAAAGAAAAAACCCAAAAAGCCTCTCCACAAATATACGTTCTTCTGCGCCATACTCTTGCAGCCAAAGTCTTGACTCTTCCACAGTCACAAAACCCAAAATACAGCTCTTTTAGAAACCCAAGAAAATCCTACTACATATTTTGGTCAAGATGCTTTTAAGTTGTTAAAAATATTTGTTACTTTTCTTTTATTTATTTATTTTCTTTATCCTAATCAAAGTAGAAGTTGGTTCTAAATAGGATTCTTTACGCAGTAGATTTATATCAAATATATAAAAAGATGATGACATATGAAGTGGGAGAAATTAGTTTGGTTTTGATTTTATTTTATTAAAATGTTAGGCCTATTAATCCTTCTACTCTCATCCTTGCATTTTTGTTTTCTGTTGGGTTTTTTTCTCAAGACTAACCCTAGAAATTGTGAGTTACAATTAAATAGATTTGCTGGTGGTATTCAACAGTTCCTACAATTAGTATTAAACTAAGATCTATTGAAGCTGATGGAGGCAATTTATATTATGGTTCAACCACAATTCCTAAGGTTCAATGGGAAGAAATTTGAGCACTGAAGGATCCAACTGCATATCCTATTGGAATGTTAAGAGATTTGAGAAGTTATGGACGATAAATATTATAAAAAAAAAATCATTTATTAATTTGTCAATAGAAGGATGCACTGATTGTTGAGAAGATGGTGTATATAATAACAATAAAAGAAGCTTAAGACATTATGATGAATTCATATAGATGAGTGGAGAAAGTGAAGAAAGTAAGGTTTTAAATTTTATGAAAACGGTTTGGGCTTCTTCAAATGAAAAAGTTATTGAAAGAGATTTAAAATATGAAATATCTTAGTACGAGATTCAAGATATCGAATCTCTCAATGAGTGTTACTTTCATTTTTTAAACATTATTATATTTCTTCATATTACTGGTATTTTCTTTCAGTTAGCTTTTAAAAGTGATTGAGCAAACGCCTTAACCATACCAAACTGGCAAGCCTGATAATGAATGTTGGTGCTTGTTGATGGCATGTTAAGGTATTATGGATTGTAACAGCTGCCCGTTGGTAAACCATTGATTGCTCAATGTGGCAATGGACCGTTTGGATTCTTTTTTTTTTTTTTATTAAAAAGTTTCCTAGCTGTTCCAAAGTACAAAAAGAGATTCATAAGACTACAGAGAAGAGAGAATTGGAACAACTTGTGTGGATTGCATATTGGTCTTCCTTCTTCCTGCAACAACACATCTTTATTTTTAATATTTTCTTTTGTTGTTGAGATCTTTGCATTTTTTTTTCTGAGTTACAACCATCTTCTATTGCCATCAAATAACAGTTCCAATTATTGTGTCGATCTTGGAGCTGCAGTCATTGAATCCTGGGGCTATTAACGGTTACAATGCTATTGCATCGGTCATCGATTGAGGGCAACAAATATCGCTAAGGACAGCGTCACATGACATGCCTCAACTCAGAACCGATTAGTTTTACTTCTCTTCATCTCTTTTGTGTTTGTATGCATGCCACTGACCCCATTGAGTTGCATTTCTATGCTTTCTTGACTGGTTGATCTATACTTCCACATTTAACATTGGGTTGCTGTCTACCATGCCGATACTGAATATATATGATTGCATAAGACGCTGAAATTGCTCTTTTAGTTTCTAGTTGTTGTTATCCTATGATCAAGCACATAGACTCTACTGGTTTGCAATATTCTATATTGTGCCATAGACTAAGATTATATATATATTAAACTGGTTTGCAAGATTCTACATTGTGCCATAGACTCTACTCAATTGAATAAAACCAACAATCTTAGCGATATTCAACTTTCCTAATTAGTTGGTGAAAAATTATAGCAAATAACTTATTCTTATTTGGTTCATTTTCTAATTCTTATTTGAATAATTTAGCATAATCTCATTTTTATTGAAAATTTGACTAGTTACTGAAACAAATACAATGAACAGAAAATATATAGAACTATCAAGAGTGGAACTATAAGGGTACAGGGTATAAGAAGCTGTGTGAAGCGATACTCAATGCAATCTTTTTTTTTTTTTTTGGTAAAAAAAACTTCATTTTGAATTAATCAATATGAAGATTTACAATTTGTTCTTCAGATAACACAATCAATTTCAAAGATACATTAAATGAGTCAGGATTCCATTTTCCCTCTTTATACTCCTTAGCTGCCTTTGGGGCCATGTAATGTGCCACCTTGTTGTAACTCCTAGGCGCATAAGAAATTGAGATTGAAGAGCTAAGAAGCTTCCAGCAATCTTGAATAATTTTTGCTATCCTCCATGGAGGTTTGACATCCTTTTCATGTAGTAGCTTTGTAATTATTTGATAGTCTCCTTCAATTATATGAGCAGTGGCTTTGAGTTTTGCAACAAACTATAATCCGATGAAAAATCCCCAGGCTTTTGTTTCCTCCATTGTACCTCCATCTATGATTTTTGATGACCCTTTAATGAGAGTTCCTCTATAGTCTCTTGCAATGGCTGTTGCAGCTCCAATTGGTGAAGTGGCTCCATTTACATTTATTTTAATTTGTCCTTGTGGGGGAGCTCAAGATTGTATTGTCTGTAGTGTACAAGGGCTCATCACTGAGGTTCGCTTTAGTCAAATTGTTGAAGACATTGGAGATCTCATTGTACATCTTGAATGCCCTGTGAATGATGTAGCTAGTTGATGGTTGATGTTTGATGAAGATTTTATCATTCCTAGCTTTCTAGATGGACCATAACACTAATGGTCCCATGGTTAAGGCATATGTGTCAGGTAACAATTCACACCAATCACCCATCCACTCCTTGAGGGACCTGTTGGTTTCACAAATTCGAAGACCCAAGGGTGAACCAAAACAAATTGATTGTGAAATTTCACAATTGAAGAAAATGTGGTCCACTGTTTTTGTTTCCCTTTCACAAAAATGACATTCAAGGTCTATTGAATTGATGATTTTGGATAGATTTTCTTTAACCGCAATCGCATTATGTAGGCATCTCCAAATAAATGTTATAAGTCTTGGAGGTATAACTTTGAGGTGCCATAATGTTTTAAACATTTTGATAGACAAGACATCCAAATTAGTGGAGGATGATGCATTTTTCTGTATGTATTAAGTGTATGCTGATTTGGTGGAGAAAGTACTTGAGGGAGTGAGTGTCTAGATTGGGGTGTCATTATCATTCATGTCCGTTGCACTGAGGTGGATTTTCTATATGGATTCTGCCACATGAGATGAAAAAATGTTTTCCAGGATGTCTATTCTCCAACTGTGTGTAGAGTGATCAATGAATTATGCTACATTCTTTTTATGGGATCTTGTGATATTTTCATTGATTTTATAGGAGGATACTCAAGGGATCCAAGGGTTTGCCCAGATGTTGATGTGGTTTCCATTTGTAATTGATCAACAAACTCCTTCTTTGAGCAAGTCTCTGCTACTAAGAATCGATTTCCATGTTGTTGATGTTGATTTAGCTTGTTCAATCTCCCAGAAGCTCTATTTTCTTAGGTATCTCGCCCTAAGCAATTTGACCCATCTATTATTAGGATTCTTAACAAATCTCTAGCCTAGTTTTCCCATCAATGCATTATTGACAACTTCCATCTCTCAAAAGCCAAGACCACCATTTGCTTTTGTCTCTTAAATTTTTTTTCAAGCTTTTAGATATAATCTGTCTTTGCCTTCTTGCTTTCCCCACCAGAATTCTCTTTGGATATTACTAATTTGTTTGCAAGTGGATTTGGGGATGAGATTGATTGTCATATAATAGCATGGAATGGAAGCCAGAATAAATTTGATAAGAGTGGTTTTTCCTCCATCCCTTCAATTTGGTTTGTTATTTCCGAATTAGAAACTCATATGTGTCATTCCTTGAATCCTTCTGTAAAAGAGACTTGCCTAGATATTTGTCTTTTTTTTTTTCATGAGTTGGGTAGCAAAAAAATTGAGAATATCTGTTTTTCTTTTTCTCTTACATTCTTACTAAAGAAGATGGCTGATTTTGTGTAGTTCACTTTTTGACCTGACAAATTCTCATAAATCTCCAGAGTGTGCTTGAGATTTTCTACATCTTATAGATTAGTTCTCCCAAATAACAAGATGTCATCAACGAACATTAATTGAGAAATCACTGGTGCGTGCCTATTGATCCTGATTCCTTTATATATTCCTTGGTCAACCATTTTGTTGATTAGGCATGAGAGCACTTCACCACACAGGATAATGATATACGGTAAGAGAGGGAAGCCTTGTTTGATTCATCGTAATGGAGAGATGTTTCCTTCATGATTTCCACTTATGAGAATCGAGAATTTTGCACCCTTTATCGTTGACATGATTAGATCATGTGTCTTGCTATGGAAGCCAAATCCCTTTAGGATTGCACTAATAAAATTTCACTCTAATCTATCATATGCTTTTGTCATATCTAACTTTATGGAAAAACATCCTTTTCTTCCTTGCATAGATTTCATGGAGTAGAAGATTTCTTGAACAATTATTATATTGTCAGTTATTTGCCACCTAGGAATGAATGCTCCTTGGTCAAGGGAGATCAATATATTCAGAAAGGGTCTAATATGTCTGACAAAGATTCAATAATTAGCTTGTATGTGACATTACATAAAGAAATAAGCCTAAAGTCAGCTAGGGTTTTCTTTACCTCTTTTTTGGGACGAGAGCAATATGAGTTATGTTGATCTCCTCCTGTATGTTGTTATATCTGAATGTCTATTGGACCAACTTAACCAAGTCATTGCCAGTTATGTCCTAGAGTTTCTGATAGAACATGACAGGAATTCCATCTGGTCCAGGAGCTTTGAGGGGGCCTATGGAAAATAACGCCTACTAGATTTTTTCTACACATGGGCTAGTTTCTACTTGCTCATTTTCTTCACTTGAGATTGGTTTATCTATCAAGGCGAGTTCTTGATCAATGGGAATTGGATTGTTGGATGAGAATATTGAATTGAAATATTGGTTAAAGGTTTGAACGATTTCTTTTTTGTCAATAGAGTACTCTCCGGATGCTATTTTGATGCTTGAGACTTTGTTCTTCCTCTTTCTATTAAGTGTTGAGACATGAAAAAGGCTGAATTTTTGTCGCCTTTCTGGATCCATGAAATTCTTGATTTTTGCATCCAATAGAGTTCTTCTCTTTTGAGAAGTTCATTAAGCCTGTCTTCCAGTCGCTTTTCTTTTGCAATATTCTCATCATTGGGTATTGCCATTTGGGTATTAAAGAGTTCTTGCTTTATCTTCTGAATTTTAATTTGGGAGTTCCCAAATTTTTTCTTACTCCATTGCTTGATATCACCCCTGAAGTGCATAATTTTCTCAGCAATACTCAATGCAATCTTAGGTAGTACTCTGAGAAAACAACAAATATAGTGCTACTGTGAGTTGTACTCTATCAAATAACACATATATTGTGCTATATAAATTTAGTGCAGGAACATTTATTACTTTGAATAAATATAAAAATAAAAACATAAAAAGTGGTAATTATTTAAGAGCACTTAAGTTTATCATTTGATATTTAGATTAGCATAATACTTCAAATGTATTGAAATAGACAACTTAAATTCTATTAAATCATATCAAACAAATAAATTTAAACTTGGAAGATTCCATAATCTAATTCAAAAAATATTGTTTGGAGATTCATGTAAGAGTAAAACCTATAACTTATTCATTGAAACCTAAAATACATTTGAGCATTATTTGAACTTGATAAAATGGATTTTGGTGTTCCCAATGTGAGGAAAGTGGAGAAATTCAATGGTTCTCACTTTAAATGTTGGGAAAAGATCTTTACTTATAGGAAATGGCCGTAGTAGCTTTTGTGCTAACTGAGCCAAGACCAATATGACTTGGCTCGTTCTTGGTTTATTCAGTTGTGGGATAAGGCCACAATGATTGGGACCCTGTACGATGTATACAGAAAAATGGGAACATGCATGTGTTGAGATTTAGAATGCAATGAATAAAAAATTTAGAGTGGAAAATGTAGGAACTAAAAAACACACTACATCTAAATTTTTGAATTACAAAATGGTAGGAGACAAATCAATGATATCCCAATTAGATGAATTTCAACTTATGGTCCATTACTTGGCTTTTAAGGGACCAAACTTATAATCTAAACCATTTGTCATTGTGGCACTGATAGACAAATTTATTCCATATTAGAAAGAATACAAGAATAACTTAAGTCAAAAGAGGAAGGACCATAGTCCAGAGGATTTAATTTTATATAAATATACATATTGAACAAACAAATTGAAAATAAACTAGAGGAGACAAAGATAGAGAGGCTTATGTTGATGTATATTGTCAATTCCATAATCTGTAAAATACATGGAGTGGTAGATTAGGCTTGGCATGAGCTCATTACATATTTTGAGTCATGTTTGTAATCATCAAGTGTTGGTTCCCAAGATGGAGACGAGTTCCAAACACTAGAAGCTAAGGATGATCAGTTCCCAAAGCTGCCATTGTCCCAAAGCTTGAAGACTCGAGGCTTATCAAGCTCAAGAAAGGTTTGTGAAAGTATTAAACATGATAGACATATTTTAAGAACTTAAAAGACCTTTACATAATCATATGGACTAATGAATACCACCTACATGTGATCCTAAGTGAGTGGGAGTAGGTTCTAGGCAAAATAACAAAAAAACAAGGGAATCGGATCAATCTGGAGGGAGTTGGATCAATCCACAGTTAGGGGATCGATCCACTACTTACCGGATCGATTCGATAAATCTCTGGTGTCTCAGACTTAGACACCGGATCAATTCGGGGATGCCAAATTGATCCGAGTGGATTAATCCGATATAGCCAGATTAATCTGAAATCATAGAAATTCAAAAAATATAACAGATCAATGTCTGTGATTTTTTGACCATTGGGGTAAATGCCATATCAAGGGTGCACGACTGTGCTCGTCCCCTATAAGTATGAGAGAAGCTCAAGAGAGCTTTCTAACACACTAGAACACACACAAAATCAAAGAGAAGAATTCTTTGAGAGAGAGTTAGGCATCTTATATCTCCCAACAGCTAAAGGCTCACTTCTATGAGCATTGATTGAAAATCAAGAGCCTTTGAGTGCTTCCCAACACTCTATATAGTAAGAACAAAAAGAGGGAAGAAATGAGAAGGGTTTACTCCCAAGTAAACCCTTGTGTGAAGCTCCAAGAAGCAAGGAGACACTCTTAGAAGCTTGGTAGAACACATTGGCAAATTAGCTCAATAAATGAGCAATCACCATTATGTGTAACAAATAATATACAAACCTTTTGAGGTAAGTTGTATTGAATTTTTATATACTTTGTGTATTTAGCACCTGCCGGAGACACCGGGTGTAGACTGCACCCACCGAAGACATCAGGTGTAGACCTTAGCACTACCGTTGGAGACACCGGTAGTGTAGACCATACCCGCCGGAGACACCAGGTATAGATAGCTCCCACTGGAGACACCGAGAGTAAAGCTTTCTTTACAAGTAGATAGGTTTTAGAATTTTAACCTTGATTGTAATGTAACTCAATCTTAATAAAATTTGATAGCTTAGTAGTGAGCTTTGAGAGTGGATGTAGGCCCGAGTGTCGAACCACTATAAATATTGTGTTGTGTGTTTGCATGTGGTGTGAATTGTCACTTCTCTCTATATTTACATGGCATGTTTATCATTTCATATATGATCTTTCACATTTGCAATTAAGTGAACATAAAGTAATTGAAAGATCAATATCTCAAATTGCCATTGCATTGTACTTAAATTTATAATAATTAAAGCATATTCATAAGTGCAATAAAATTCTAAATATTATAATAAACATCTTAAATTGGAATTTTAATTGGGGGTAAATTAAAAAGGATTTTTAGATATCCTATTCACCTCCCCCCCTCTAGGATAAAACTGGACTATCAAAGAAGTGACACTTCCTCAAGTTGGTGAACAACTTTTGCTTTCTCAAAGTGTCAAACACTTGCTGAAGATGATCCAAGTGTTGCACCTTATGCTTGTTGTATACCAAAATATCATCAAAATATCCAATGAAAGGTTTAATTCATAAGGTGTATAAAGTACTAGGAGCATTAGAAAGTCCAAAAGGCATAACCATCCATTCATAGAGGTCACCCTTGTCTTGAAAGCTATTTTCCTTTCATCTCCCACTCTCATTCGAATTTTATGATAACCACTCTGAAGATCTATCTTAGAAAAGATAGTGACTCCATGGAGTTAGTCAAGAAGATCATCAAGGCGAAGAATTAGAAAGCAGTACTTGATGATATTCTTGTTCACTACTCTACCATCAACACACATCAGCCATATTCTATCCTTCTTGGGCACAAGAAGGGATGTGACAACACATGGACTCATGCTTTCTCTGATCAAGCCTTTATCCAAAAGCTCTTTGATTTGTCCTTATAGCTCTTCATGCTCCTTCGAACTCATTCTATAGGCTTCCTTGTGTGGAATGACAACACTAGGTATAAGATCAATGCAATGTTGAATGTTTCTCTTAGGGGGAAGACCGGGTGGAATTTCTTCATGGATGACATTTTGATATTCATCAAGAAGAGGTTGCATTATGAGAGGGAGATCATTCTTTTATTCATTTTTTAGCACCACAAGAGCACAAGCTTTATGTAACAATCCACATTTCACTTAAAGGGTAAAAATATAATTTTACTTATATAAGGGTAAAATTATCCTTTCACATGTTTAAACAGACCATAGAGTGGTTTAGGAATCCTTTAGACCAAGTTAAAGTGTAAGACCCAAGTTGGATCTACAACCTATCAAGTTCGAAAGTTATCCTAATTTTGCGTTTGGGGTATCTTCACGGGCCCACTGACACAAATCCCAAGATAATAGGAGGTCGTTCCATACATTTATAGAAATATCTAGGAGTCTAATTTCTATCAAAATAAATGGTGTGCAATTTTGAAGTTCCTAGAAGAAGTTATGCCAATTCTCCCACAAGGTGTCTATGCTGACAGGCTTACGTATTTTGGATAACTTTCTGGATCTATTGACACCAATCCCGAGAAAAATATGGTATGATCCATACCTTTTTAGAAAGGTATTTGAGTATAGTTTCTAACTCAATAAACGGTTTGTAAAAAAGAGGTTTCTAGAGAAAGTTATTCTCTTTTTACCAAAGGGTGTCAAAACTGGAAAATTCAGAATTTGTGATCGATCATGCACAAGGGGCACACCTTTCGGGTGGTGCCCGTAATCGATCACAAATCCCATGATTAATCATAAACAGTATTAGGACAAAAAAAATATGATCGATCACAAAGTTCATGAT